>JAQZBX010012326.1:0-23960 GCA_029593785.1 Cabassous unicinctus
GGAATATGTAGAGATTGTTATTTTTGAAGGTAAATTTTTGTAATGTCCTCCAGACCAACTTTTATTAGAAATAGCATGCAATAATATTTTAGTGATCTTATGAATCTTATACAATAATTCAACTATCTTCCTCTGTCTTCAGACTCTGAACTATTCTGTCAGGGTTGAAAAAGCTACAGAAGGTGCTCTTCTCTAAGCACCCCCCTCAGAACACAAAAATATACATACTCACAAAACAATATACACACACATAATCTAGACATGCCCAGATACTCTTCCTTTGCCCTTTAGCTTAAGTTAGGAGCTAACATTTACTGTATATTTATTGGAGTTGATTTTAGCATAAATGTATATTACTGATACATGGTAAGTAGGACAATATAACATATGTATCTAGATGCTTATTTATACTTAAAACATAGTTAAGTTAATCTAAATTTTAATCTTCCATCTGGCTCAATATGGGAGGTTAAATATTCTCATTTAGCACCCCTTTCTCCTGAAATGCCATTTCAGGCATTAACTGCAGAGGGCATTTAAAAAGGCTAACCCACAAGGGATTAAAAAAAAGTGGCAAAAGAGATAACACCTACCAGTTTTTGGAAATCATAATGCAGATCAATGTTTAGTAAACTTAGCAAACCTGAGAAAGCAAAATCCTAGGCTGGCAGTAGGAAATCAGTGAAGCAGATTGATTTCTATCTTAGAATCTCCAAAAGATCTGGTAATTGCCAACACCAGTTACCTCTGGAAGTGAAGGTAAAGCTGAAAACAGGGGAAGTAGTTGAACATCTTGAAGCAATTAGAGCCCCTAAGTTCCCTCTTCTACACTGGCACAAGACTGGAGGTTTATTATTTGGAAAGGATAAAACAAAGGGCTTCTGGACTGAAGAGAATGCAAGCAGAGGAACCGCATATCCTGAATTGTGGACATTCCAGCCTTTTTCCTCCACTTGGCTCCCACAATGTTTGCCTCCAGGTGCTTGTCTTCTAGTCAGGAGACCGGAAGACTCTTTGTTAGGGAATCTGGGAAACCTATGAGAAGAAACCCAGAGATACTGGCATTAGGGTATCCCCAGTGAAACTGCCCAGCCAGCTCTCTCTGCAGTGAAGACCACTTGGGAAGTCCACCATTGAACACAGAGCTTTTAATCAGCTTTTCAGTGTCCCACTTTTAAATATAAGCATCATTATTCATTTGAGGAAAGGAGCTAATGTGAACAACAAGCCAAATCAAACCAATGGGAAAAAGTAAATTGTAAGAAACAGACTATAGGGCAAGAAGAAAACTTAAAATAACCAAAACTCTCATTAATATCTTCAGAGAGACAAGAATAGATATTGGATCCATAAGCAAGAAGAGGACGCTATGAAAAAGGAACATTCAAGAACAAAAAGCTTATGAATATAAAAATTGATAATAGAAATGCAAACCTTAAGAGGAGGGTTTGCAAATAAAAACTATGGAAATTTCCCAGAAAGTATAGATAAAAAGACAAAGAGATGGAAACTAATAGAGAAAATATAAGAAAATTAGACTAAAGTCCAAGAGATCCCACACTATTATTATATCTATTATATATATTATATTTTAAGAATTCCAGAAAGAGAAAATGGGAAATGGGAGAGAAGGAACATGAGGAAGTCAACAAAGGAATTACAGAAGAAAATTTCTCAGAACTGAGAGAGGTGAACATGCATTTTTAAGACTGAAAGGATCCATCAGGTGCTCAACCCTGTGGATAAAGATCTATAACCCAAGTACAGAAATGTGAAGTTTCAGAACATAGAGGAAGAGAAACTACATGCTCCTAAAAGGAAAAAAATAAATAAATTTCATAAAGAGACAAGAATTAGAATGGCAACACTGGAAGCTAGAAGATGCCTTTAGAGCAAAAATATTTTCCAACTTAGGATTCTACAACAGCCAGACAGTTAAATATGAGGGTAAAAGCATCAGACATTATCAAACATTCAAAAAATTTTATCTTCCATACACCCTTTCACAGGAGCTACTAGAGGATGATCCCCTCCAGATAGAATAAACCAAGCAAGAAGAATATATGAGACCCAGGACCAGGGGACCCACCACAAGAGAAAAGCAAAGTACAGCCCTAGAGGATGGTGAAGGGCCCACGATATCAACTGTGTATCCAGCCTACAGACCAACCAGCCCATACTGGAGCAGGTCAGAAAGTTCTGGGGGACATGTCCCCAAGAAGATGGAATTGGTAGAATACCCATTCTATCTCCAGAAAAAATCCAGAGGAGATTTTTGCACCTTAAAGTGAGTTTGGGATTGAATTAGGGGCAGTTATATAGAAAACGAAACAAATCAAGAAAGAAGACAACAATTAGCTCCAAAGAAAACAAAAACATTGTGCTGGAAAGAAAAAAGAAATCATAGACTATGTGGCTCTGCTGCAAAGAGCTTTTACATAGTCACTAATAGTAATGCAATTTCTGAAAAATTGTCTGTCCAAAATGAAAATCTAACTATATTGACAAGATGGGAGGGCAAAGAGGTAATGGAGATGGGAGGAGGATGGGAGCAGGATAAATAGGGGCACTGGGTGGAAGGGAAACTTTTCATTCTATATCTTGTATTGTTGGTTTTTTCCCCTAAACTTGAAAAAAAAAAAAATTGGGAATTATTTTACTATTTTTCATAGTCATTTCAACAACTGATTTCCATAAAAATGTGCTTTCTTCTTCTTTTTTTTCCTCTTCAGAAATTAAAACACAGAGCACGGGGTTGTTCACCTGATATCAGACAAATTGACCTTGATGTCAACCGCACATTTAGGGACCATATTATGTTTAGAGACAGATATGGAGTTAAGTAAGTAAAGTTTAATATTATGAAAAGTAAAAAAAATATACATACACACACACACACACACACAGTCTTTATCAAAGTCTTTATTAACCTAAAATGTGAGTGTCCAGAGTGTCTTGTATGAACTAACATTTTAATTTAGCTCCTAATGGTTTAAGCTTTTGCAGATCATTTGAGTCTATGTTGTGTGAAACTTAGGATCTAATCTATCTTAAATTTTTTAATGTTTTGACATAGATGCTATAGAATTAGTAAGAATCACTTTATGATCTGGAACTTTTAAAAAATATGGTAGATAATTTTATTAAAGCACTTAGATAGAAAGTAAATGAGAGATTGTGTAACTTCTTGAGAACTGTGTCAGTGATAAATTTAACCACATAACCATGATGCTATGCATAAATAAAGCTAAAAAAATATATAGGAAATTAGTGAATATATTCAAACTGAGTATAACAGGGCATCAATACTATGCATTGACTGACATTGAGTATATTATTGCTTTGGCAGTTTATTAATGGAAGGTACAATTTTGCTGACCTCTTTGTCAGGGCTCAACCAGAGAAACAGAACCAGTAGGAGATAATATGTTAAGAGATTTATTGCAAGGACTTGGCTTACACAACTGTGGGGCCTGGCTAGGAAAGTCCAAGATCCATAGGGCAGGCGGTGAGGAAGGATGGGCTCTGAGGAAGGGTGGGCTGGAACTCTTGGGCAGGAGGGGAAGCTGCTATCCACAGGTGGCATTGCTTCTTCTGGAAGTCTTAGCACTTAAGGTCTTTTAACTGATTGACTTGGGCCCACCCAAGTTGTCTGGGATTATCTCTTCTACTTAGAGTCAGCTGGTGGGACCTGAATCACATCTACAAAAATGCCTTCACAGTAACACCAAGATTAGTGTTTGCTTGAGTAACCGAGGATTGTGTAACCTAGCCAAGATGACATATAAAATTAACCATCACATTCTACCCCTTGTCAGCTTGGCACTCATACAAATCTCATTAATTTCCAAGTAAAGACAATTACAAGTTATACCTCTGCCTGACATGATGCAGCTATCCTGCTTACAACTGAAATCATACTGTTTCCCACAAGAAGATGCAAAGTCCATGAGTGATGTTCATTCTTCTCCTTGATATCTTATAACTTAAATTCTGTGATAGAAATTTATTATTAATACATCTTATATTAGATGATAAAGGGGTAAGAGAGAGAAGAAAACAAATATCTGGCTAATATATATATATATATATATACACACATACACAAACAAACTCATGAAAAAACAAGGAAGACATACTCATAACCATTACAGTCCTCATTTCTGCAACTGGTCATGTAGTCGTAGCTCACATTTATCACCACCTTCTTCTACTACCCATTCCATGTTCCCTCAGCAAGTACCTCAGCTGACCATGATTTGCCTGGTGGGGTGACCCAAACCTTCATTACTGAAGTTTCTGGGCCATTGGTAGTTCTACCTGGATTAGGTTGTTGCAGTTTTCCATTGACTTTAATCACAGGGCATAGTAGTACTAAGTGATGCCCCAGGGGATCTCCTGTATTCCAGTCAAACTCTTCTTTACCTCCATCGTACAGTTGCACTATCAAATTTCCCCTTGATAATCAGGCTCAGTCACCCCAGCCAGTACAGTAATCCCCTTCTTTGCCTGTTGATTCAGAGGCATGAGGAGCCCAAAGTGGCCAGGTAGCAGTCTTAACTTCCAGTTCAGTGCAATCCTTGTTGGGTTCCCTGGTGGAAGCACTCTTCCTTTTGGAATTAAGATTGCAGGGACAGGAAGCAATATTTTTTCTAGTGGATCACTAGGGATAATAATGTGTGGTGCCACTCCTATTTCTACCCCCTGATTCCTGGACCCGTGAATCCTGGCTATGGGGGAAACAGCACCATAGAATGGGCGCTGATTTAGAGCATACACAGCCTCCTGAAGAACACTGCTCCAATCCTGCAAGGTAATATCCCCTTGCTGACATTGTAACTGAGTCTTCAAAAGGAAATGCCACTGTTCTGTTAAGATGCCTCCTTCTTTAGTGATGATTTTAGAATGAGATAGTCCAACCAAAGAGCGCAACAAATTTGATAAATTGCAAAACCTTTTGTATTTTCTGGTATATATTCTTTCACTCAGAATGAATGTTATCTAGTCTCAAAATTAGGCTGTATAGAGTATTGTTTAAATTAGAGCTTGGCATTACTTCTTTATTACAGTTACAGTTTTATCTGAATTCATCTATTGATGTTCAGTCAACCTGTTGATTTTTGAAATGTTTATAATTTTTTAAAATGTGCAATAACTGAATTGTGTTTAATGTAAAATTTTATTTTCTCTAGGCAACAATCCTTATTCCATGTTCTTGCTGCATATTCTCTTTATAATACGGTAAGCTGGAACATGCCTGCCCACAGTTCTTTGCGCTGTATTCTGAGGAGCTGGAGGTGTTCTTCTGACACTCCTGAAAGGCTCTTCTGGGCTGCATTTCTTCACCTCAGGACTGGACGGTCTCCGTAGTCTCATTTAATCTCTGTGGATCCTGTTAAGGCTTCTCTGGGAAATCTGCGGCCTTAGAGCAGAACTGAGTTGGAAGTGGCATACCACAGTATGCCAGTGAATCTCACTTTTTCATTGTCTTTCCAGATTGTTTTCTTTTGTTATGTTTTGTGTTTTTTTTATTTTTATTTTTTCATTTTTAAGAAAATAGGACTGAGAATGAGCAGGGCTAGAAGGACAGGAAATTGGAGATCATCCTCATGTAATATTGGAAGTATGGATCGCCTCAGATTCTTCTCCCCATCTCTCACCCTCTCTTTCCTTTCTGGTTCAGGCTTGGATCAGAAAGCCCTTAAATATTTACATTTCCCTCTTATTCCCCACCTTACCTGGTTCTCCCTCTCTAAGAGGACATGTGCAATGCCCCATGTCAATAATACATCTGCCCAAAGTGTTATTGGGCTCTACTCCTAGGGAGTATTTGACTTAAAGATTAACTCCCTGTTTAAGTAAAACTGGACAGACCCACCTACCTCTCATTTTGCTTGACTTTTTTTATTGCCTTTCAGTATCATGTACTTACATGCTATCCCCAGGAATAGGCTAAAATGAAATTTTGGGGTAATAGAACATACTATTCTTATTCTTAAAGCATTTACCACTTTGGGGAGAGATAATTTGGGGAAAGATTAATTAGTGTTAAACCTAATATGAGTGTTAAATGAATGCTTGTTGACTTGGAGGACAACCTTTGAACCTTGGAAAATATACTTCCTATTGTACTTAAGACCTTTAAGTTACAAAGACCAGAAATTCACTTAAGCTAGGGCAAATTAAAGAGAGGTTTGTTAAAGGGTCTCTCACAGCAGTGAAGCAGTAGTTGGACCTCATGGGCACTGGAGCTGGAAAGTGGGAAGCTCTTAGTGAGAAGGATAGCTACCTTTTCTTGCTGTCCCACCCTGGGGCCACATGGTATCTTTGATTATCTCTGAGAACTGTTTATGCCGCTGCTGCTCTATCTGGGTTGTCTTTCTTTGCCTACTTATCAGTTCTTACATAGCTAAAATTACACCCACAAACTCATCATGACCATTCTGTGTAAGTACATACCAGCTGGTTATAATCTTTGTGGCTTTTTTCAAATTTCCTAGAGAAGGAATCTGATTAGTTACTGTTCAGCCGATTAATTGTTTCTCTGGGGTCAGGTATCCTCCTCTGGTCCATTAGCTATGGTGCATATGGGACAAAAGTGAATTCCTAAGGCCACATCATAAGTGGGGACTCTGGGGGAGATGTGGGGGCAGTTCTCAGAAAAGGGGCAAAGAAAGACTGCATGGGCATCCCAAAATGTGTCTACTCCAGAGTCCAGAAATCTACAAGACTGAGTACATCAATTGGGAATGGTAGGAGGAGAAAAATTTGCCAGCATCTGAATTTTTGTATGTGTCAATACATGTAATTTGATTTTAAAAACCCCAGTTTCTTTGTTCTCATTTACTTTTTAGGAAGTTGGATACTGTCAAGGGATGAGCCAGATCACAGCTCTACTCCTTATGTATATGAATGAAGAAGACGCCTTCTGGGCCCTGGTCAAACTGTTTTCAGGCCCCAAACATGCCATGCATGGTAAGAAAATCCCATATTTTATCATAAACAATGAAGAAGGAAGAGGGATAAAATATAAATTAAAGCAAACTTTGGAATATGCTTGAAATAAAACAAACTTAATGCCCAGGTGCTTGTTCAGTTCATTAGTATTTGTTGCTAATTTCTTACTTGATTTTTCTTTATTGAACTTTGCTTTTTTTTTTTTTCTTATATCGTTTTTCTTCTGTCTTTTCCCCATAGTATATTATTGGCATTTGACAATTCTTTCAAACAAACTAATTTAGGTTTCGAAGGAATTTCAGAAAAGTTGTATTATTGGGAGCAGGAAAAGATGCCCTTTGATCAAAACCTTGACAGTTATGAAATTATCATTTCAATGAAGTGCTTACCACTTATTGGTTATTGTGATATATAATTCTTTGTCAAAGAATAATAGTCGAGAAATGACACTTAGGTGTTTAAAGAACAGTACATAATAATTCAGTAGTTTTGTATATCCAGTGTGTGATTTTTTTAAACTTCTTTCAGCCATTAAATTGATGCCATTTGAAAGAAAAGGCTGATCTTGAGTACTTAACATTTCAAAACTTGCAGAATTGTTTGGTTTTCAAGTTAGGTTATTTTTAATACCTTTTCTTACATTTGCTAAGCATGTGCAATAAATGTCATTTTAGAGAGCTTGGTTATACCTTTTCTTGGGAATAAAAGTAGCATTTGTCCTATTGCAGAAATTATTTTCCCACTGCCATCCATTTGGTAATACCAGATTAAAAACATTTTCAATGCTCATTACTCTAAGAATAGATCACCTAGGTCCTTAAAAACCCCTTCTCAATTTCGAGATTCTTTTAAAAAGGTGAACTGAGATACACAATTATTTAAGTAGTGATGTATTTTGTGATAAACCAAAATTTTACAGAACCTAAAAGTATGTAAATTTTTCCTTAAGAGTAAAAATCATTCTTGTGAGAAAAGGAATACTGAGGAATGATCCAAGGTTGACCCTTTCCAAATCAATCACCACTGTTTTAGTCAGGGTTTTCCAGAGAAACAGAACAGCAGGTTGTATGTGTATGCGTGTGTGTGCACGTGCATTTAAACATTAAGAGATTTATTAATGGAATTGGCTCATGCAATCCTGGGGATTGGCAAGTCCAAATTCTATAGGGCAGGTCACAGTTAGAAACTCTGATGAAAGTGAAGTTGAGTATCCCAGGAGACACTGCCTGGCTAAGGTAGAGACAGAGATAGGGACTCTTCTTTCTGAAGAAAGCCTCATTTCTGGCTTTTAGACCTTCAGTTGAATGGGTGAAGACACTTCATTGCTGAGGGCAGTCTTCTCTGTTGATTGTAGATGTAATCAGCTGTACATGTAATCAGCTAGCTATAGTTGTAAATCCATCTACAAAATAGCCTCCTGTTAACAATCAGACCAGGGATTCCTTGACAAAACAACTGGGCACCATAACCTAGCCAAGTTGACACATGAAATTAACCATCACAACCACCAATTATAGGACTATAATGTGTGTGGTGTGGAGCCTGTGACATATTTGAAGTGAGATTCTAGCATTTTCAAAATTGTGACTTTCCATAGTTTACTAAATCTCACACTCTGACCATGTGATTTTTGTGGGGGTAGTGTATATGTGTGTGTGTGCATGTGTGTGTATGTACATTTGCATTTGCCTGTATCCCTTAGGGTTCCTTGCTGATTTTTTTTTAACAAGTACTATCTGCAATCATAACAACTTCTGGATACTTTGCATCCTGTTAATATACTTTAAAAGTAAGCCATCTTACTATATTGAGCTGCCATGCAGTAGGCAACATCACTTAAAAAGGCCTCTTGATGGGAGGATATACCTCTTCCTTATCAGTCTTTATTTTGCTTTACTGTGGGATGGTGTTGCTAATATGTTTTGAAGTACAGTGGAATGGTACAATTTAAGTAGTACTTAATTATGTGGAAGACTGTCCAATTTTAGAAAACAGTCATTTCTTTTGGACATATATGATAGCTTACCTTCAGCAATTACCATCACCAGTCTAATCCATAAAGCCATGCTGATTCCACTGTACTAAACTTGTAAAGAGTAATGTCTTTGCAGTACAACAAAGTAAGTGTTCAAGATTAGGATAATCTATAAAGAATCTAGGCATTTAAGATATGGCTCAGTATCTTAAGAGAACAGGTAATCCTGATAAATGGCTACAGTTTCTATTTTTTCCTAGCTTCCTGTTAAAAGTTCTGGGAACTTTTAACCCAGAAAATTGTGTTGTCTTTTATATATTTACAAGGTTATTGGAGATCTTTAGCAAACAAATACTAGGCTGCAAGTCTCATTAACCAAAGCTTATACACAGTTATTTCCTTGGTGGGGAGGAAAATGTTTGGTAACTACTACTAGGTACTGTTTTGTTTTTATGGTTATAAATAAAAGAAATACGTTTCATTTTAAATTGGGAGTTGTGTTGTTGTTATTGTTTATAAAGTTTTGTTTTTGTTTGTATTCTAGGCTTTTTTGTCCAGGGTTTTCCTAAACTCTTGAGGTTTCAAGAACACCATGAAAAAATACTGAATAAATTTCTGTCCAAGCTTAAGCAACACTTGGTAGGTAGAAGTGACACTGAGAACATAGTTAGAATGGTTAAGTTCAATCTTTGGTCCCAAACACCTTGTTAATTTATAGTGTCATCTATTTCATTTACTTTGCAGTTTTATAATTCCCAGTTGTTTTGAAGAACATTAGTTTTGGAAAATTTAATATTGATTCTTAGAATCAGACTTCTTAAAGCTGATAAATTTTTATAAGGGTTTTTTTTTAAAAATAAGAGTTTTTTAAAAACGTTTCTCAGTAATTTTTGAGATTTTCATATTGCACAAAAAGTATTTTAAGGGTCATACAAACTTGTTCTTAGTGACTGTATATATACTTTAGTATAAAATGTGTTAAGTTGGTAAAGTGAAGGTACTTCCATGTAAAAATACATTAGGGAAAGTCAAAATATTGGATTTCAGTCCTATCATAAAAAAATATTTGTTCCTAGGGTGATTATGAGAAGTAAAATTGAGGAAAGAGGAAAAATAGAAATAAGCCAGCATGCAGAAATTCCTGATGAGATGATTTTATGTTTAGCTATGACAGCTGCCTCCAACAACCTTCTGAACTTGTAGTATTTCAATGTCATATTTTGTTTCCTACAATCCAGAAATCATGAGCTCTGTTTTTTCAGGATTGTCAAGAAATCTATACAAGTTTTTACACAATGAAATGGTTTTTTCAGTGTTTCCTTGATCGTGTGAGTATTTATTTGCAAAACCAATCATGAAATTATAAATGAAACATGAGGACAATACTATTAACTTCATTTCTGTTTTGCTTTGTTTTTAATTACAGACTCCATTTACACTAAACCTAAGAATATGGGATATCTACATCTTTGAAGGAGAACGAGTTCTTACTGCTATGTCTTATACAATCTTAAAATTGCACAAAAGTAAGAAAATGTTTCAAAAATTGAGGTTTATTTTAATTCTAACTTCCCACCCCCATCCCATCTCAAACTCAAATTCTTTTAGTAGTGGTTTAAAAAAATTCTTGAAGAAATTACCTTCAGTTGGTAATTTACTCTCATTGGTTCTTTCTTATGACTAGAAGCTTAGTACATCACAGAGGTCTTTGAATCTTTCCTCCTCATATGAGTTTTATTTTCACACTTAAGCAGTAAAATGTAACTTGGTGATTTCATTAATAATATTGTCATTAAGTATTTGTTTCCACTGGGTCCCATGACTCCTTTTCCTCAGTATGAATCTCAGTTTATAATAGGCCAAAGACACCAGGCCCCATTAGTTGAAAGGGTAGAGAGGACATTTTGTATTACTGTTTCCTTCATCCAGGAAAAAGGCTTCCAGCTCCATGCTGTAGACCAGAGATGGGGAGCCTCCAGATCCATCTCTCTGCCTGACTGCATTGTGGCCTCTGGGGCAAGTACAATCAATGTCTGTCACTGCATAAATGCAGCAAGGCTTTAGGTTGCAGTATTTCAAAGGCTCTTTATAATTAGATGTGATATGCCTTACTTTAAAAAGGAAAAAATGAGTTTTTCTTTATGAAAATGAAGAACCGTATTTATCTTAAAGTCTCAAATTCAGCCTTAAAAATTATGTGACTCCTCTTCTAACTATGCAGAAAATAAAATCATTGTAGGCTTTAGAACTTGATACAGTCCTTCTAATCTAGGTCATATGACATAGTTTTATGTTCATCGGATACTTTCCTGTCTTATGTTGTTCTTGAATGATTCATCAGCTTCCCAACTAAATGATAAGCTAATTGAGAACATGGGGTCATGCTTTATATTTTTTCTTCCAACCATGCTTGACATTGTTCTAAGTACATGTCAGGTGCTTTAATATTAGATTATTTGATTGCTTACTTGAAAAGAATGAAAATAATGCCAGATTATACAAACTTTACAAAGGAATAAAAACTCCCTTTAAAAACATTTCTGCATTGTTTACTCTTTTAAAGAAAAGGATTCACAAGTGTTAGTGGTTTGTTTCCCTCACACCCAATCCTTGTTCCCCCAACACACAAACCAAAGCACCAAAACAAAACAGTTGGCAATGAATTGTCTTCCAAGGCTGATGGGTCTGTTACACGTCAAGGTGAATTTTTTCTTAATCACTTAGTCAGTCAGTCTCTCTCCCCCACCCCTCCCCTCTGTTCTCTTCCTTCATCCTTCCCTCCTCCCCTTACTTCCTTTTTCTCCTCTGGATTAGAACTGACCACAATATAGAACAAAAGTATAATTTTTCTTAAGAGAAATACTTAACAGTTTTATATTCCTTTCTATAGTTCTTTTCTCCTTAAATTATGTTTACTTATATGACTATTGTTTAATTTTTTGGACAATCAAAACGTTTGCTCACCCCTTTTGTACATGAACATTTAAGCATGGCAATTACTTTATATGCCACCCTTTCATTAGACTAAATAAGCTGGGGAGGGGATTTTCTACTGCTATGTAGTTTTTCTAGGTTAGGGAGACAAAGCTTGAGGACTTAAATGATGTTCCTTCACAACCATATAAAGTTTCAAAAAACTGTTGTCTATTCATAAAAGCGCCTGCCTGCCTGCTTGCCTTTTCTTTCCTTTCTTTCCTTCCTTTCCTTCCTTCCTTAAAAATATTTGAGACATTGCTTGAGGTTCATTACAGAGTGGTTTTAAATAACAAAAAATTAGAAACCACCTAAATGTCATTATTAGAGGACTGAGTAAGTAAATTATAGTGCATACATACAGTGGGCTCTTATAGCTATTAAAAGTGAAGGTATAAAATCATGTTTGTTGTAGTGAGAGATGTCAGTGCTACATCATTGAATGGGAACAAAAGCATGTAGCAGAATAACATGGAAAATATTCCTTTTTGTAAATTGATAGGTATATACACACATGAATATACACATTTACTTATAGCATACTGGATAGTGGAATCTTAGTTGAGGTTTACTTTCTACCTTGTGTATAGTAAGTCTATTTGGCTATGGCAGTTGTGTCTCTGTACCAATAGAGCAGAAACACCTCAGGTCATCCTGGAATGGTCTCTCTTTGTCTCTTGTTTCTGAAGTTCTTTTCCTGAAGTTAATATTAATGCCTGGGATATAGTTATTCTTGAACTAGTGAGAAGTTATTTGTCAGTATTCTCCTTTTTTCCCCAGTAAGAGTACCTGCTTTTCTCTGTGCCTCCTTTAACATCAGAAAGTCTTTTTGTCTTACTGAGTTTTAATGGTATTCACAAAGCCCTATGTAAGTTGTATGCTACATATAATCTTAAAAATGCTGCACCAGAATAGAATATATAATCTTTTGAACTAAAGTAGCTGTTGACTTTCCATTTTTAATTCTTTTATCCCAATTTTTAGAACATCTAATGAAACTGTCTATGGAAGAACTTGTAGAATTTCTTCAGGAGACTCTGGCAAAGAATTTTTTCTTTGAAGATGATTTTGTGATAGAGCAACTTCAACTTTCTATGGCAGAACTAAAGCGAGCAAAGTTAGACCTTCCAGAACCTGGTAAGAAATATCCAAATGCTTGCTGTCTAAATTATTATTAAGATATATCTAGATTATAATTAAGATCAGAAGACATAGGCATGATCAAGAAATGGGTCATTTCTTTTTGAAACCTTAAGCATTATCCTGTGGTGACATAGATTAAACCAGTGTCTTACCAGCTGGTTATAGCTTTTTTCCCTTATTTTAAGAAAAGGCAAGTAAATGTAATAGTTAAATTTGCCTCTTCTAATAGAATAACTCTACTATTCCTACTTAAATTTAAAAAGCTTGGTTGACAATATTGTTCAACAGTAGTAAGCCCCATAGTGCTTTAAATTAGAATAATAATAAGCACTTTTTACATACATAATTTCTTTTGTGAAACCACATGCAATAGCAGTCCTACTTTATAGGTGAGGACACTGGTAGCTTAAATATGAAGCTGGAGAATCACTAAATAGCATTGCTACTGGAGTCCAAATGTTCCAACTTCTAATCCAGTACTCTATGCAGTATATTGCAGGGTGGACAGTATATTTTATTCACTTATTTCAGAACATTTAGTCAGCATCTGCTAGGTGCTCTGTGTTAGGTGATGTGCTAGAGATTTAAAAATGGAGAAGAGCTGTGTCTTGCTCTCAGGATGCACACAGGAGAGAGAATTTAAACAAATGATAATAAAGTATGAGTTGAAGGTCATAGAGTTAGATGTGGGATAAATGGGAGAGTGAGAGGAAGGATAGTGGAGGATGAGAGATAAGGAAGACTAAAGAAAATGTAGAAAGAGCTTTGTAGGAATAACTTCTGAAGGGTTTTAACCAGATATTACCTGACTGTTTGATTTCCTGAGAAAAAGTTGTGGTTTCATCTATTTATTTATTTTTTTCCTTTTCCTTTTCTTATATTTTTTGCAGTATTTGGGATGGTAAGGGTATAGGAAGTGGAAAATCGTGGGTGAGAGGTGAAAATCAATTAAGGTCAGTTAGTGATACCCTCAGGTTGCGTTGGATTTAGCATTTCCCAATCAGTGCGGCACATACTTGGATATCTTCACGGATATATTTGTATAGAAGGACAATCAGAAATACATTCATGGAAAATACAACATTTCCTCTTTGGCAAAAACCAAAAAGCTCTGCTTTTAATTATTCAATTATGAAGGGGCCTCATCAGTGCTTCTCTGACACCTGTTCAGAGTCTTCAGCAGTCACTCGAAAACAAAATCCACACAGCAGTAATTGAGTGTGGGCCTAGGCCTTGTTAAAGGCATCTCCTTTGCAAAGTATGGTTAACCCTTGCTTGTTCAATGTAATAATGTACACTTTCTACTAATAAATTCTCTCCCGTAGCAGGAAATGCATTTGGAGCAGCAATTACTATACTCTTGCTATTTTAATTTTCATGTGTTAAAATCTTGTCTACTTTTTAAAAAGAATGTAAGGCAAATTTTAGGAAAAGGCACAGAGAAAATAACTGTATAGTAGACCTGTTTAAACATGAGAATAAATGTCAAAACCTGTGTATTGGAATGGGGTGGTGATAATGGTCGTGGTGGTGGTGATGATGATGGCAGCAGCTAATAATTATAGAATGCTATATGCCACATACAACATGCACTCTCATTTAATCCCTAAAAGTAACTTTAAGAAAAAGTACTCATTCTCATTTTACAAACCAGGAAACTTAATAGAAGCAGTTTTTAAGATCTCTCTTCTAGGAAATGTAGACTGGGGATGGAAAGTGGGGTGAGTGGATAAAGGACAGGGCTAGATAAGTAATAGCAGAAACACAAGCTTACTGTGGCTCTGACCCTAGGGGCAGTTATGAGAAGGAGGAACCAGGCAAGGAGTCTCTGCATTTCCGAGCTTAATCATCTGTCTTTCATTTTTATTTTGATCACTAAAATATTTTCTTTCTGAACTTTTTGCCCCTTGGCCTGCCCATTGTTTACCCTCTTTTTAAATTAATTGTGAGCTGTATATATGAAATCTTAAGGTAATTAAATGAACATTGTACAAAGAAATTCCAATATCACATCTCTATCCTTATAAAAACTTACCATGAGTAGTTTGGCTCCTTACATGCCACATCAGTTTGTACTCTGAATAAGATAAGACAGAGCCTGTTTTCCTAGCCCCATACAAACTTATGGTGTCATTAAATTTTTAATTTTTTTTGCCAGTTGATCAGAGTATCCCATTGTTATTTTGATTTGAATTTCTTTAGTTTTGAGACATTTATTTGTTGGACATTTTTATTTCTTTGTATTTCCACGTTTATACTCTACCCATTTCTCTATTGAGCTATTCATACAAGTTCTTGGCAAGTTAAGGAAATGGATCAATTTTTTATGTATATTGTAGATAATTTCCATGTAGAATTTTAAAAATTCTATCAGTCTTTTTTTCTTTATAGCTCCTTATTTATGTGTCTTATATTTAGAACCTCCCCTATGGTGGCTGAAATGTTTTTTAATTACCCATATTTTCTCTTATAACTTATATGCTTTTATTTATATTTATTTTTTGCTTAAATCTTTAGCCTTGTAGAATTACTTTACTTTAAGGGACAATGTAGAGACTCAGGTTTGCTATATTCCAAACAGCCATGTGTGGCTTTTGCAACGGCATTTATTGAATTGAGTTATTCATCTGTATTAGTCAGCCAAAGGGGTGCTGATGCAAAATACAGAAACCTGTTGGCTTTTATAAAGGGTATTTATTTGGGGTAGAAGCTTACAGTCACAAGGCCCTAAAGAGTAAGTTACTTTCTTCACCAAAGTCTGTTGCCACGTGTTGAAGCAAGATGGCTGCTGGTCTCTGCGAGGGTTCAACCTTCCTCCTCCTCCTAAGGCTAAGTGGTCCCAACTTCTTCTCATCTCAGCTGTAGGCTAGCATAAGATTCGTCTGTCTCCCTAGAGATAGTTTCTTTCCTGCCTTCTCAGCTGTTCAGGGCTGTGGTCTCTTCAGCTGCAAACTATCAAGTGAACGGCTTGGCTCTCTCCCCAGGCCTCCAGTGTCCAAAACTAATCTCTCTGTGTTCTCCTCCATGTATTTACTTCCCTGTCTTTGAGCATTCATTTATATAGCCCACAAAGCGGGGCTGGGGGGGGAGGGGGTGGAGACTCAAACTGAGTCGCCCTAATGACACGGTCAAATAAAAGCCCTAATTTTGATTTAATAAAGTAAAAGTGAAACCTCTGAATCTAATACAATCTAATAGGCCCAGAGGAACAGACCAGTTTACAAACACAATTCAGTATCTATTTTTGGAATTCATAAACAATACCAAACTACCACATCATCTTTCCTCTCGTAACTGGAAAGGCCATCTTTATTATGTAATAAAGTTTCTGAAATGTTTGTTTGTTATGTGTGTATATTTATATTTGTGTGTGTATGTATATGCATATAAAATCTTGGCTTTTTATTATGTTTCTGTGATCTCTGTTTTTCAATTTATAAACAGCTTTACAAAAGGATCCACTAGTATTTTAATTGAGATTGCACTGAATTTAAAGACAAGGTCAAAGCTTTTACTTTTCAATTTTTTAGGTTTATTTTTATGTCCCTCAGAAGAACTTGTTTCCTTTGTATGATTGTCACACATCATACAAAGTATGTTTGAAGTATGTTGAGTGAAGTTATTTTCCCAATCTGACCCCTATTCCTTTAGGTGATTTTATCTTTTTTATTGCTCTTGTAAATTGTATCTTTTCTTCTAGTTTTTCCAACTCGTTTGAAATTCTTTTTATTTATTTTTATTTTTGTAGCCAACATATTTGATTCTCTTGTGTTTTCTAAGATTCTAGATATATAATCATAACATTGTTCATGCTTCTTATTCCTTTGTCCAGAAAGATGTTAAATAATAGCAAGAATAGTGGGCATCTTAGTTATTGTTTTGATATGAATGGGAATACGTCTCTTGTTTTATCATTAAGAATATTTATTTTTATCCTCTCAAGAAAGTATCCAGCCATAACTATTTTTCTAAAAATTGTTTTTAAATCAAAGTGCATGTTCAACTTTTTTGAATGTCATTTGGGCCCAGATGAGATAATTATTTCCATTTTCTTTAGAACCTTTTAATATTATGTATTTTATTAATGGATTTCCTAATAATGAATCATCATTGCATTTCTTGGATAAACTTTACTTGGTTATGATTTATACTTGCTAATATTTTATTTGTTGTTATTCCTGAGATTGCTTTTTAGTTAGTTAACAAAGACTTTTTGTATTGTTAGGTTATACTGACTTCATAATTTGGAAGCTTTCTTTCTGTCTCTGTGTTCTGGAACATTTTTTATAGTGTTAAAATTGTTCCTTAAAGGTTCAGACATAGATATTTGTGAAACTGTTTCAGTCTCATATAATTGTCTTTTGGGGGAATCACTCTTTGCAACTGTATTTTTTCCTGGTCATTTACTGGTTTGTTTGGTTTTGTCTTCTGAAATCAATGTGTTGGTCATTTAGATTTTCCTTTAAAATTGTTCATTTCCAGTTTCTAAAAGTATTAAAAGGTTTTGTAATGTAATATTTTTTTTTATCTGTGTATCTGTAGTTATCTTCCATTTTCATTTCCAACTTTGTTTATTTGTGCTTTCTCTATCTCGGATTAAATTATCCAGAGTTTAGTCTTCATTAATTGGTTTGTATCAAGAATCTTCTCTTTAATTTGGTAATTCTTCTTTTCTCAATTTATTTTTTTAATCGAGTCAAATAATTCATTAATTTCATATTTTGGTGGGTTTTGTAATATGTGTTTAAAGACACGAATTTTTCTTTAAGTATGGCCTTAGCTGTATCCAATAGGCTTTTTGATATGTAATATTTTCATTATTATTATGTTCTATACTGTCTATAGTTTGTTTTGAGTTTTCATTGACTCATAAGTAGTGCTATCCCGTTTTATTCCTGATATTGATAATCTTTCTTATCTCTTTTTCTTTGTTTTATTAGAGGTTTATCAATTTCATACTTTCAAAGAGCCAGTTTTTAGTTTCACTGATATTTTTCTTTTGTTTTATTGTTTTCAATTTCATTGATCCAGACTATTTTTTTCCTTCTATTTTCTTCAGGTTTATTTTGTTCTCTTTTTCTGGTTTCTTAAGGTAGAAGCTTAAATAACTAAGTTGAGACCTACCTTCTTATCTAATGTAAGCATTTAATGCTATAAATTCCCCATTATCCACTGCTTTACATGTATCCCACAATTTTGATATGTTGTGCTTTAATTTTTGCTCATTTCTTTTTAATGATTGCAAAAGGTATCGTAGAATGGATATTCCATACTCACTATTGATAGACATTTAAGTTTCCAAATTATTTTTACATTTTCATTCTTAGATGCAAATCTTTGTATATATTTTATGTATAATGAAAGTGCTGAATCAAATGATATAAGCATTTAAAATTTTTGAAAGATTCTCCCTGATTGTTCTAGGAAAAATCTTTACCAATTCTCGTTTCCTTTCGCAGTATATGAGAGGGCCTGTTTTCCCTCATTCTCACAACTACTGGACATACTGGATGTAATTAATTTTAAAAAAAAATTTCCAGTTCTCATGAGCAAAAAGAGTTGTTTTTATATGCATTCCTTTGATTACTAATAAAATTGAGGAGCTTTTCATTTTTATTTACCATTAAGAATTATGAATTGCATCTTCATATCCTTGGCTGATTTTTCTGTAGAGCTTTTAATCTCTTCCTTATTGATTTGTTTATATATCTTTTTTGGTTGCATGTCTTTACATATTTGACCTGGTTTGTTTTTTTCATCATACAGAAAATGTTAATTTTTAAATATTCATATCTTTTAGTCTTTTTATTCATGGCTGATTTGTTTTCACTTAGGAGAGATTTTTCTTACCTTAAATATTATTAAAATTTTTATTATATTTTCTTCTGATATGTTTATAGTTTAACTTTTCACTTAATTTTTCGTTGGTCTGGTATTTGGGGGGGAATGGTGGTGAGGGAGGATCTTAACATTTATTTCTTTATAAATTGCTAGCCAGTTGTCCCAACACCCATTTTTTAGTACACTTTCCTTTCCTCACCAATTCAAAATGCCATTTTTATTGTAAACTAAGTTCTTATATGTTTATCTAGTTCTGCCATGTATTTTTTGTTCTATTGATCAGTTTGTCTGTCTGGTCTTTTCCCATACAAACCCCACCAGTGTTTTAGTTACCACAAATTTATTTTATTATGCTTCGAAATTTAATAGAAATTTGGTTGGGATGTCATAGAACTTGTAGATTAATTAAAGAAGAATTAAATCTTCACAGTACTGTTTTCTTATCCACAAACATTTACATTTTTATTTAGGCTTACTTTGATATATTTATCACCTTTTTGGTCTTCTTATTGGCATCCTGTACATTTCTTATTAGGCTTGCTATTAAGGATTTCTGGTTTTGATTTCTTTTATGAATGGAGGAGTCTTGTTTTTTCTCTTCTCTGTTCTGCTTATCTTTTTCTGATGTATATAAAAACGGTGATATTTATGCCTCTTTCTTTCCAAAATTATGCCTCATTTCTTTTTCTTACCTTATTTCTTTGGGTGGTAACTTGTTGACAGTATTGCAAGTCATATTAGTGCTGCTAATTTCTAGTTATACTGCATTTTGTTCAGAGAATGTAATCTAACCTATTCAGAATTTATCTGTAAAATTCATTCTCTTACATTTCATTCACATATACTTGTGTTAAAACTCAGAACTGTGTACACACACATATACATGTCAATTTTCCTGTATGTTAGTTAGAAAAACAATTTTGGGGTTTGGGGTTGGTTTTCACCTTTTGTTTTATTTGTTTATATGATAGAAATGGATGTTACTCACACACAACAATTTTTGTGTGTGTGAACTGAAACTCTTAAGAAACACAAAGTGCCTGTTTTTCTAATTAAACTATTTCATTAAGATCTGTTGAATTTATACAACATTGAATAAGTTTATAGTGATATATGTTTAAATAGTTGTTGTTTTTCTGCTTCCTTTATCTTTCAAGTTCAGCCTGTTGACAAAAATTCAAGCCTAAACCTAACTACAATAATCAAAAAAAATTTTTTTACTCTCATAACTGTAATTTAGAAAATAAACTTCCTTTTCTTTTAATCACCTTGTTCAAGGTTATTATATTGTTCAAATTGTATATTCTTTAAGCTAACCATATATTAAATAGAATCAAAACCTTTTAATTTTTCAGATATAACTGAAATCAGTAATTTTGTGACAATATTTTAAAACTCCCTTGGACTTAATATTTGATCTAAAAGGGAAGAAGGTGGTCCTACCAAGATGCCTCTTTCCCAGAATAATTTTCTGACAGTGGTCCCCACCATTTTTTGCTGAAAACTGTTAGAACAATCACAGTACATATGTTCTGCTGTTGAAATTTAAAAGTAGACTGTTGCTTGCAAGAGAGCGCACTTAGAGCACTTTCTTGTAATTATATGTCTCTTGTTGGGTACAAAAAGCTGTTAATGCCCCCAAGGCGATTAGCTGTAAGTCTTGTAGTTGAATGTGGTGCCCACTGGGTGGGGACAGAGACCAGAGTCGGATTAAAGGTGGAGCAGCCTGCAGGGACTTCCCAGGGGTATTTTCCTTATCTGGATGGGTAGACTATTCTTTTTGTTCATCTTTTTTTATTTTTAAAGAAAAAAAAAAAAACGCTATTAAGAAAAAACAACTAATACAAAATTTTGTCTTTTAGTCTGAACTGTATTATATTTCCTTTTATCAAGCAGATTATTCTACTTGTTGGCACAGGCACTAAAAATACTCACCAATTCTGTGACAAAACACTGGTGAATATATCGTTAATGTGATATTTTCACAAAAGCATCCTCTGTTATACCTGATAGAAGTTGCTGTGATTTTTCTATTCTTTAAGGATTAGGGCAGTAATTCTTCATTTAAACACCTGTATTTTCTGGGAGAAGAATGGAAGAATAAAATTTCAGGCATGAAGCTGTTAGTGGGGTGAGCAAAAACTTTATGATGTCTTTTAATAAAAAGGCACAGCATGAAAATATGGATAATACATATTATCTTTTATAGCTGTCGGTTGTGACATCATTTATGCTTGAATCTTTTAGTACACTTAATTGCTTAGGAGTGAAAGAAGGTATTTAAACCTAACAAAGGCCAGGTATAGAAATATTTGTAAGTATGTGTGTACATGCATGTATGTAGTAGTTCCACTGGCTGCGATAGATCTAAGAAGAGATTGTACACAGTTGTTTAAAGTTTTATTTGAATCTATTTTTGTGGAAAAAAAATTTTGTGGAAAAAATGTAGAGAATATTTACTAGCTTATGAAAATGTTACTGGTGATGGCATCTGTTCTTGTTTCAGGGTCTACACAGTCTAGTAATAGTTGAATAATTAATTTTCAAAAAAGAATGTTTTCTCATGAAAGCAAGTAGATTTTTCTTCTTAATTTCATAATGCCGGAAGTCAGATAGCCTGAGCACAGAGTCCTGTGCTCTCCTTCCTTCTCTTTCTGGCCTTTTCGAGTATTCTTTTCTCTCCACCCCTCCCTCCACCCCTACTCTGAAGTTTTTTTCCCTCTCTTCCACTGCATTAGCCCCTTTTGAAGCCCTCTGGTTGCCCATCTGCCTCCTTGCTTTTGTCTTTGACCTTTCCTCCTTCCCTCTCTCCTTGTCCTTCTTTACTCACCTCTCACCCCCTCTCTTCCCTTCTTTCCACCTCTTTTCATCCTGCTCTCCTCTCCAGAGGCAGCCCTTCTCCTTCAGGCAATGTTGCCCATCAGCTCTCAGGACCTTCAGTGGTGAAATGCACACAACATCTGTATGTTTGATCCTAATTGAGTTTCTGAGAATTTTCTATTCAGAAGTGATAGGCCAGTTGTGGGAGTTATTTGCATCTAGAATAATCCACTGGTGGTGTCAGCCAACACCTGTTTACTAAGATAGTTATCAGTGGTGAGCCAGGTATTGGATCCACTTGTTCGTATTGAGCACGTCCCTGGGGAGAATCTCTGTAGAGAGTAGCACTGACCTTGTTTTGAATAGAGCATGCCCCAGCACTGCAGTCTGGTCCTGGCACCTTACTGCCCTCCTGCACCACAAGGGCCTCTAGCCAAGTTGCTTTACTTTTCTTTAAAATTTGGAGGAATTGATTTTTTTTTTAAGATAACTTTCATTTTAGGAGGTTCTTTCTTATATCCCTGTCTGTAGCCTCTTAACCTTCTTCCACCCTTATTAAAAATCTTTTTTGGGGGCAAAGAGACCTTATCCTCTAAATGTTTTTCTACTTTTGAGATATTTGCCTTGTACTTCCTCCAGAGACTTAGTTCCTAATTTTGTCATTTAGGAATGAATTAGATACAATATTATTTTATCTGTGCTTGATTTCCCCCCCAAAACCCTGCTATCTTTAGTTTGATACTATGTGGATCTTGGGTATTTATAACCATTATGTTTCTGCACTGTTTGTATGGACAGTGTGTCATTACTCTAATTTATATAAATTCATTCAATGAACATTTTGTCAGCACCTTTCTTGTAATTCTTTTCTATTCCTTGTATACTGTAGGAAAGAATGCAAAAAAAAAAGTCACAGTTCCCTCTCTAAATAGGTTATAGTCTACAATGGGAAAGGGAAATGTATTATGAACATCCATGAAAGGACTTTACGATGCTACTTTTTGGCTATTTTAGAACAATCACAGATTTTGTCCCCAGTGTGCATTTTGGCCTTTTGCCCATTCAGTAAATGGAACATGTTAAATTTTTCTTTTAGTTCTAATATGATATGTAAGTGTATAGAATATTAATGACTCTTCGTTAGGGAGAGAAATTTCTGTATTGACTTGAAAACAAAATCGTGTTAAGTATAAGGTGAGTCCTTTTCTTACCCTTTATATTAAAATATTGAATCTCCCATGTATGTTTGACACATACTTTTCCACTTGTTTCTTACATGAACTTGCCACTTCAGTCTCCCCATTACTTCCTTTTGCAGTTTTTTTTATTCCTGGTCCTGAGAAATCTATGCCTTAGATCCCTAGCCCACATTTTACTGTGTGTCCTCTTAGTCTTCACTATTTTGTGCCTCTATGTATCTCAGTGATTTCAGAATGAAAGTCTGTGCCTATCACACGTTGGGACAGTCTGTGCCATGGCAATGTTTTCCCCAAGGACATTCAGCTTTCTCTCTTAGTCCTCTCTCCTCTCTATCCCGCTCTAAAGTTTTTTCTCTCTTCTACTCCACTGGCCTCTTATGAAGGTTGCCCATCTGCCTCCTTGCTCCCATCCTTGACTTGCTCTTTTCCACCCTCACAATGTAACAAAAGCCAGCTAAGGAGCTCTGTCTGTGAATGAGAAAAACCAGGAAGTATAGGACCCATTTATATCTGACCAGGGGAGGTGGGCATTTTTCCCTTTACATTTTGCTTCCATGTTTTCAGTAAAAAAAAAAAAAAAAAAAGAGGCATTATTAGAATGGAAGATTTGAATAAATGTTGATAAGAAGAACCTGAAGCCAAATGAGGCCCAAGTGTAACCAAGAGACCAGCCACTTGTTCTGAGTGCCCATCCTGGAAGAATGCATTCCATTTGACTAGGTGCTCGGGCAGATGTAGTCATGTCAATATGGAAAAATGGTGGAACCAAAGGTGTGTTTGAAGGGTGGTGTTAGGAAAGAATGGATTTGAGCCCTTAGAAAGCCTAGAAGGTGATCACTAATCATAACTTCATTAAGAATGTCATACCTGGGAGGCGGGTGTGGCTCAGTGGATAGAGCCCCCGTTTACCATATGGGAGACCCGGGTTCGCATCCCGAGGCCTCCTTGTGAGGGCACGCAGGCCTGAGCAGAGCGGTGGGCTGATGCAGCAACCTCATAGCAGGAAGCCGGTGTGGCGCAATGGATAGAGCACCCGTTTACCATATGAGAGG
>JAQZBX010012326.1:24060-41480 GCA_029593785.1 Cabassous unicinctus
AGGGCAGGCCGGCTCGCGCGGCGCCATGGGCTGATGCGGCAAGACCTCACAGCAAGGGGGAGATAAGCAGACACAGAGAAGACACGCAGTGAATGGACACAGCAGCACAAGCAGCAAAGGGGGGGATAAATAAAATAAAATAAATAAATCTTTAAAAAAAAAAAAAAGAATGTCATACCTGATTAATCTAATTTTGTATTTTTTTTTTGTTAAGATTGCTCATTTAGTTACTGTCAGCCAACACGTTTACTTTGGGGTAAAAAGTAAAGTATTTGACAAAGTCTTATGGTTCGCTTGGGCATAAACAGAGAATATTGGTTAAAAGTCATACACCAAAATTTCAAATTAATATCATCTTAGAGGAATTCCTATACATGAATATTCCATGTTTTAAAACTTTTTCTTTTCTTACTATGCAAGTAATACATGTTTGTTGTTAAAAAAAAAAAAAAAAAAGTTATATAGTAGTTAAGCAAAAGTAAAAACCACTCAATCTAAACCCACTTTTTTTGATTTATGTAGTAACTACTACTGTTAACATTTTGTTTGTTCTTCTGTGAGTTTCCTGTTCACATCCTTTATTTAATTTTCTATGGGGTGTCCATTTTCTTATTGATTTTTAAGAGTTCTTTTTATTTTCAAGAAGTTAGTGTACTTCACTTTCTGTATGTATAATTTTTTTAAATTGTGGTAAAATATGCATAATATAAAAGTCATTTTAGGCATTTTAAGTGGACAGTTCTTTGGCATTAAGTACATTGACAGTACTGTGTAACTTTTACCACTATTTATTTACAGACTGTTTTCATCATCTCAAAATAAAACTCATACTCATTGAGCAATAACTCCCCATTTACCCTTCCCTACACTCCTGGTAACCACTGTTCTACTTTCTGTATCAATGAATTTGCTTACCATTTTGATTCTCTTCTTTCCTTTTCATTATATTTTTTAGTTATTTTCTTAGTGGTTACCTTTGTAATTACAATTAACATCTTAAACTCGTAACAATCTAATTCAACTAGTACCAACCTACTTTCAGTAGTATACAGACGATCTTCCTATAAATCTCCATTCCTTCTCGTGTTGTGGCTTAGATTACTCGTTTTTTACATTGTGTATCTGTTAACATAGATTTAAAATATTATTTTTTGCAATTTGCCTAAGTCATATGAGGGGGAGTAGAGAGCAGTTACAAACCAAAAATAAAATAATACAGGATTTTATATTTACTAATGTAGTTGCCTTTATCAATGTTCTTTATTTTTCTTAGGGCTTTGAAGTTACTGTCTAGTGGCCCTTTATTTTATCCTTTAGCATTTCTTGTAGGACAGGTCTTTCTGCTTTGGTTTTTCTGTAAATGTCTTGATTTCTCCTTCATTTTTGAAAGATAATTTTGCTAGCTATAGAATTTTTGGTTGATAGTTTTTTTCTTTAAGGACTTAAATATGTCTTCCCACTGTCTTCTGCCCTCCATGATTTCTGATGAGAAATCCACTGTTCTTATGTGGGAATCCCTTGTATGTGACAAATCGCTTCTCTCTTGCCACTTTCAAAATCCTCTCTTTGTCTTTAGATTTTGAAAAATTTGCTATAATATGTCTTGGTGTAGATCTCTTAGATACTATTATGCTTAGTGTTCATTGAGCTTTCTGGATGTATATAGGCATATCTTTCATCAGATTGGTGGAGTTTTCAGTCATTGTTTTTTTATTTTTTTTTATTGTGGGTAAAAATCAAATTTTTCACAATACAAACCAATATTTGTAAAATGATATATATGCATATATGTGCATTTGCTTACATAAATGTTATTTTTTTATATATATATATTTTTAAAGGTGCTTAGATTACCTAAATATTACACAGAAATCACAGGGATTCCCATGTTCCCCACCTCCCACACCTCCCATAACATCCCACATAAACATTTTTCATTAGTGTGGCACATCACCTGCAATGGATATACACATCCTGGGGCTTTGCCACTAAGCACAGACCACAGTTCACATCGTAGACCACACTCTCTCCCACACAGTTCTGCATGGTATATGCTGATGTAAAATGGCCTATATCCATCGCCGCAACGTCACTCAGGACAACCCCCAAGTCCTGAAAAAGCCCCTGTATTACAACTGCCCTTCCCCTCCCTGCCCCCAAAGCATCTAGTGGCCACTGGCTCCACCTCACTGTTATAATTTCTTCCATTGCTTGAATCACAATATGTCTACAACAGAATACCATTAAGTCCACTCTAGTCCATAGCTCTTCCCCCAGTACTGAGGGAACTGGGATGGTGATGTCCACTCCACCTCCAAGTGAGAGTGGGCTTATATCCCATGGATACAGTGGATGGGATTATCCTGCCTGCAGCTGCAGGCTCTCTCCATTCCCTGGGATGGCCATTGTCCATCATCATCTCCTCGCCAGGTGACTTGGGTGAGTCCATTGAGCTGTAGAGTAGGAGTTGCAGCTCCACCAACATTGTTTCTTTAAATACTTTTTTCTGCCCCTTTCTCTTTTGTCCTTCTGGGTCTCCAGTGAGGCATATGTTGGTACGCTTGATGGTGTCCCATAGGTCCCTCAGGCTCTGTCCTTTTTTTTTTTTTTCCCCATTATATTTTCTTTCTGCTCCTCACACTGGATAATTTCTATTGTCTTACCTTCACATTTGCTGATCCTTTCTTCTACCTGCTTAAATCTGCTGTTGAATCCATCTCATGAGTTTTTCATTTCAGAGAGGTTACACATCTTGACCAAGTTCACACAGTTTATTAGTGACAGAGCCATGATTCAAATTTGGGTCATTTGATCCTGAAGACCATGCTGCCTCACTGTGCCATGGAGATACACAGCTTTACGGATTTTTAAAATCAGTATCTGTACAAAGAGCCAGGAGTGGCCTTAACAATGTTCAGGCTAAAGGACGTAATCACCGATTCTATTGTTCTGTTTAGTCCAAACCTAGAAGATTGCTTGAGTTCTGAGTACCACATCTTGAAAGGGTAGTCTGTCTTCTTCATTATCATCATCATCAAGAAGTAGCTATAATAAAGACAGACACATAGACTAATGGAACTGAATTGATGGTTTAAAAACATATCCTCACATCTATGGTCAAGTGATTTTTTACTATCCTGTCAAACTTACCTAGCTCGGACAGAACAGTCTATTCAACAAATGATGGTGAGAAAATTGGATATCCATAGCAAAAGAAGGAAAGAGGACCCCTATCTCACACCCTATACAAAAATTAACTCAAAATGAATCACAAACCTAAATATAAAAGCAAGAACCATAAAGCTTCAAGAAGAAAATATAGGAAAATATCTTCAAGACCTGGTGGTAGATGGTGGATTCTTAAAGGAGATAAGAGGAGGACCAAGAGGGACTACTGCTATTTAATGTATGTAGAAGTTTTAATTAGCTTTACTGTAAAAGTGTGGAAATGTACAGAGTTGATGGTAACACATTATAATGAGTAACATCTGGTTTATAAATGGGGATGTGGCTGAAAATAGTAGTCTAGAGATGTAAATGCCAATCGACAGAAAGCTAGAGAATAATCTAGGAACTGAATAGCACAATGAACCCAGAGGTGGATGAGAATAGTGGTTGATGGTACAGATGCAAGAGTATCCTTTGTGAGCTAGAGCAGATGTACATCACTATTGCAGGGTGGTGGGAATGTGAAGAAGCATGGGAAAAATACAACTGGAGTGACCTATGGACTGTATTTAACAGTAATAAGGTAATATTCTTGCATCTATGCCAAAGATGTACTGTGCTGATAATGGCAGAGTATGGAAAATGTGTGCCAAATGTATGCTGTGGAACTGGTAATAATCGGATGATATTATCTCATAATCTGTAACAAATGTTCCACAGTGGTGTGGTGTGTTGATAGAGGGGTGTTGTTTGGGAATTCTGCACATGTGCATGATTGTTTTGTAAGTTTACAACTTCTGTCATAAAAATATATTTAGAAAATAATAATAGGATGGGTTGGGGGAAAGACACACCAAATGTAAGATAAGGACTATAATTAGTAGTAAGATTTTGACAATATTCTTTCATAATTTGTAACAAATGTCTCATAACAATGCAAGGTGTTGGTGGTGGGTTGATGTATGGGACCCCTGTATGATGTTATGTATGTTTGCTTTGTAAGTTCACAACTTTTACTATACACTTATTGTTTATGTATGTTCATGTATAAATGATATAAAAAATAATAGGGTGGGTTGGGGGAAAATACTTTGGTTAGTAGTAATATTTTGAGGATGCTCTTTAATCATTAGTTAAAAATGTTTCACAACAATGCAAGGTATTGGTGTTAGAGTGAGGTATGAGAGCCCTGTATGATGTTGTGTATGTTTGTTTTGTAAGTTCACAGCAATTACTATACACTTATTGTTTATGTATGTTCATGTACGAGTGATATACTTCAATTAATTTTTTAAAAAAGATTGGGGGAAAAAAAGCTATAGCTGAATCTTCTTTATTTATTTATTTATTTATTTAAGATACTTAGATTATATAAATGTTACACAAAAAATATAGGGATTCCCATATGCCCCACCTTCCACACCTTCCGCAACCTCCCATATAGCTGAATCTTGATGGAAAAACCCTATGGAAGCCAACCCTAGACTGACCATTCCCAGCAGCAAATTGGTGACCAAGACATAGAAATCCTTACATGGGACTACAAAGTAATGGGACTTGAGTTGCCCCTGTGGATATATAAAATAAATTTCAATTGCTAGTTGGTTTCTTTACTTTGTTGACATTGAAAAAGCATAAAAGCATATCATCCTAAATAATGAAATGCGTGGCTTTTTGCAGATATTAAAGGGCAGTCTGTAAAACTTGGTTTTAGTAGAGCAAACCAGTTTTGATATTTAGGATGTAGAACTAAGGATAGCTAACCTTTGAAACACCTAGTTTCAAGTATATTTAGCTTTAATGAATTGTGAATTGATAGCAGATTGAAACATCGAAAACAGAATCTGAGCATCTGCAGTGTGAGCCAAGAGAAACATCTGACGCTTTCTCTGAGAGATTGATGTTCCAGTGAGTACACATGCAAGGTGCAACAGCAATTCATTTTGAAGTCTGCTCTTTTTAAAAATAATGCTACAGAGAATTTTTAAAACATTTTAAATTATATCACATGAATTAAAAAGTTGTTGGCTCTCTCTGCAGGCTGCCAAAAGCCATTGAGTGGTGAAAAACTGGGTCAGCTTAAAGGGCTCAGCGTGAGAAGCTCTACAACTAATCCCATTTTGTCCCTGTAACAGCACATCTTGCAGGCATGCATTAGCCACTCTCTGGGTGCCGCCGTTTTCCTTTTTCTTTTTAATGGTTATGTTTTCCATCAGGTTCCTACCAGTCAACCTGAAAGGTTGTTTTGATGATTGGCTGATATTATTGTCTGACTGGAATATCAACCAGCTATTGAATCAGTCATTCAAATTACTGTGTTCTGCCCTTACTTAGAAAATTGTCAGTGAGTGGAGACTAAGGGAAAGTTCATCAGTTCGGTTTTTCTGTTACATAGGTCTTTATGTCTTCTTGATAACTTGTGTTTATTGGGGTTATTTGCCTACAGGGAAGAAGGAATTCATATGTTTATCTGGGATTAATATAGATAAGTATTTGTAGGACTGATAAACACTTTTTGGGTCATTAGGTAGATTTTCATTTTAGTTTTTTTTGTTTTTAACCTAATAGACTGAATAACTACTTGTGAATGTTCTGGACTCGGGTTACATTAAGTCAGCTGTCTCACCTCAATTCCCTGTATTCCGTATGTTGACTAGTCAGAAGATAACTGGGGTGCCTTGGGTCATTTCACATGCAAGATTGATAAAGCAAAAGCAGTTTTTCTCAGTGACAAGCACTTCAGAGTTTGGGTTATCACTTAAAATAATCTGTCCACATATTTCAAATATCTTCATAATAAAAAGATACAAGAACAATGGTGATTAGGCTGTTACTAGTCCTGCTACTGTTGCTATCTCTAAACCAGGAGTCTTCCTTTCCTCTGCTCGTTCCCTTGCAGTTCACCCTAATCCATTCAACCAGTATGTGGACTCTTCTTTCAGAACCTTTCCAAACCCAGCCTCTTCTCACCACCCCCACCGTGGTAGAGTACAGCAGAGGCTCTGGGGTCACTTCTGGGTTTGAATCCTGGACCTGCCACTTCCTAGCTGTAAGGCTTTGGGAACTCAGTCTCCTCTATAAAACGAGAATAATAGGAGTGACCTACGTTATATGCCTGTTGCTAGCATTATATGTACAACTTTTTGAGTGACTGACGCATGGCATGTGCTTAAAGAGTATTAGCCATTCTTGTATTATTATCCATCATTAATTATCACCACAGTCTATACGTCCAGCCCACCATTCACAGTGAACTTTTAAAGGTACTTGCCACAGCATGTCTCTTTCCTGCTGAGGAGCCTCCAGGAGCTTGCAGTTACACTTGGATTGACATCCAGAGTCTTTGCTGTGGTGTTCCGGCCCCTGTGGGATCTGCCTCTGCCCAGCTTGCCAACCTCGCCTCTGGCCATCCTCTGCCTCACTCCTGGTCTCAGCACAGAGGGCCTCTGTGCTTGCAGGAGCTCTTCCCTGCTCTCACAGCCCCACCTCCAATCATTTTTATTGCCTTGTCTTGCTTTGATTTTCTTCGTAGCACTCTATCCCACCAGAATATAAGCTCCATAAGGCAGGGGCTTCACCCATCCAATTGCATCCTTGTATAGCCAGCATCTAGAATGGTGCCTGGTATGTAGTAGTTGCTTGATACATAGCTGTTGAATGAATGAATGAAAGATACTGTACTAGCCAGTTCTCATAATTTCTGTGCTTTCAAAAGAGCTTACATAAATATTGTCCAAGTAAAATAATTAAATTCAGTAAAAGCCATGTGGAGTTTTATGAGAATGGCCTAGTGGAGAGAGCAGTGAACTGGGGGTGAAAATCCTGGCTCCTGGCTCCCATTCAGTTTTTGCCACTTCAAGATCACTCTGCCTCTCTGTGCCTCTGCTTCTCCACTTATTGAGTGAAGGCAGGGCGAGGTCTTTCTGGAACCTGTAGGCTCTGAGAAGGTAGCCATTTGAGGAAAGAGGAAAGGTAGTGAATGGGAGAGTCCCTCCACTTTTATCTCCAGCATCTTTGTTTATATCTTCTGTATATATTGGGGTTTCATTTGAAATTTGGTTTGAAGAACAGTCTGCTTTGAAAAAGTTTAAAAACCACTGTATTAGAATAACACAATTTTTTTTTAGCTCAATGCTTCCAATTCTGGAAGCTTAACTAGTTAAAAGATACTTTTCCTCCTCATTCTCCTCCTGCCCCCATACACACACAAAGAAAAAAAAAAAACATTGCTTCTTTTTCAAAATATCTTAAAGAAAATTATGACATGTGGATAAATAAAATTACCACCAAGGCTGTGAACTATGTGAGAACAAAAACTGTTCACCACCTATGCACCCCATTGCCTAGCATAGTACCTGACACAGAGTTTACTCAGTAAATATGTATTAGGTAGATGAGTGGGTGGACAGGTGGCTATTTGAAGAGAGCAAAAACTTACTTTTAAGGGAGAATATATTATTTTATAATTAACACATGAAAGACATAGCTTTAAACTATGATATTATTTGCAGGTGAAGTCTGTTGTTTTTCAAGATGATATTCATTGGATAGGCATATTGTAATGGATAATTTTTAAACATTTCTTTCTAACTGGCCAATTTATTGGACATTCCCATAATTCCTCTTGAATTTTCTGTTGGTAATTATTTAAAATAGAAAATTAAAAGTATCCAATATGGTTTTCATTGTCTTTCTTTCTTTGGCATTTAAAGTAGGGATCCTTTTAGAATGTTAGCTTTAAAATAGAAAGCACTGTTTCCTTTTATCAGGAAAGTCTACTGTGAAAGACACTTAAGATAACAATAAGCTATTTGAGGGCAACTTTGAGACCACAGTTGGTCATCGGTTGATTTTTAAATTTGGCAGACCTGCTTGAAGCTGATAGAAAAATTTTTACTAAGCTTTCAAAACCATTTTAGTTGAGGTAGGTTAAATTGAAAATAATGTAATAGTAAGACACTGAACTACTAATCTGTAGGAATAGAAATGAGAATGTCAGCTTTGCGTTCTTGAAAAAGGCTGTAGCAATAATATACTTTCACAAAATACACAAATCATGTTACAAGGTTACAAAATATTCCCACCTGCAATTGCCTAATAATATTTTGATTTTTGGTATATTGTAGTTATTAGTCTCGTTCAAAAATCTTTCCCTTCAGCCACAAAAATATATGTTTGTGTATGTGAATTAGTGCACCCATGTAAATATGTGGTTATTAATATTGCATTTCTTATATGGGATACTATTTATGCATGCATTTATTTTACTTGTGAATTTATCTTTCCCCTCAGGTAAAGAGGATGAATATCCAAAGAAACCTTTGGGGCAGCTTCCACCTGAGACGCAGTCTGCTGACATTCAGTGTTTAAGCAATGGACAGAGAAGTGTAGGCAGGTCAAGTCCCTATACAAGTGGCCGAAGAGAAAGTGGTCCCTCACCTCACCGAAAGCATGAGCATTCCTCTCACCACCAGAGTCGAATTGGCACCCCAGAAAGAGCGAGGCAGCTGAGACGAAAATCAGTGGGTGAAGATAGTAAAAAGCTTAAGGGTGAGGTCGATTTTCAAAGAAAACTTCCATCAGCTCCACAAGACAATTCCAAGCAATATAATAATGCAGCTGCTAACCAAAATAGCAATGCTACTTCAAATATCAGAAAGGAATTTGTGCCCAAATGGAATAAACCTTCAGATAGTTCAGCTATTGAAATAACTGCCAAATATGCCACTGAAAGCAAGAGTAGACCAGCAAACCCCACAGTTACAATCACCCTCCCAAGTTCAGCTGATTCTCAGATTTCAAATGTACAACAAAAGTTGAAGGTTCTGGATGTAGAGGAAGGGAAGCGGGGCTCCAACGCCTCGCAGTATGATAACGTCCTTGGAGCTGAAAGCGAAAACGGTGGTGCTGTTGAAGAGGCACTTGAAAGGGCTTACTCGCAGAGTCCAAGGAATGTGATTCACTCAAATAGTCCAAGAAAGCATGCTGAGCCAAGTGCTAGTCCGTCAAAAGTCTCAAACCACTTTACTTTTAGAGCACAGCCTCCAGGTTACACAAGATACCCACCTCAGTTAGAGGGGGAAGATCCTGGGATGGCACACCCACCCTCCTACAGCGACCCCCCCACTTACCACGGAAACTCTCCAAAGCACATCCCAGCTCCTCACAGCAGCTTTGTGTCTCCACACATCAGCCACGGGCCACACATGAGTCCTTCCAGAAGACTGTACGGTTCAACTCTTTCAGTAGACCTTTCTCCAAAGAAATCTTACAGCCGCCCAGCTCCTCTCGTCCTACCGTCTAGTCGAATAGAAGTTCTTCCTGTTGACATTGGTGCTGGGGCATATTCGGGCAATTCAGGGTCACCAAAGAGTGGAAAATTCGTCATTCCTCCAGTGGATTATTTGCCAGAAAACAGAAAATGGTCGGAAGTTAGTTATACATGCAGACCTGAGGTTCATGGCCAGTCATGGTATCGAGATGGTAACCGCAGCCACTTCAGCAATTTACCAAAATACCCAGGCTTTCAGCACATGGCCTATCAGGACCATAACTTCCCGGCAGTCTCGGTGGATAGCCCAGTGCGGTGTAGAACGTCACCAGATTTAGAAGATGCCAGTTCATCTCGGTATCAATATCCAGGGCCCTCGCCTCCAGCGTATCACTACAGAAATCGGGATGGACTTTCCATTCAAGAATCAGTATTGCTGTGAGAATTTATCTCTACTTGTTAAAGACAAGAGAATAGAAACCATAAAACATCCACATTGCTATGTTTATAATTGCCAAAGCAGTATTTTATACGATTGTAAACAACCCACACAATTCTAATGTATGTAAGTAATAAGAATATATGAAAATATTTTCACCCCATGTAGCTGCTGCTTAAGGTGAGCATTTTAAAATGCATCATCCCTGAACCTGTCAGAATTTAATATGGAAACATAGTGATAGCATTTTAGGATGCACGCACAGTAATAATTCATTACTCAGTTTCATAATAGCTTTCTCCAAAACCTGAGGAGTTTTATTCTATTGACCCATTCTATTTTGAGTAATGTTACAAAGCACTGAAAAACCTGTCTATATAGAAACAGATAGTTTTAAGGCTATTTGCAGTGTATGTGTCTTTAGTAGAGAAACATAGGCATTTGGGCATACACATTTGAACACAGAACTAAGGAACCATTTAAAAAACAACTACTTTTAGTCTAGATCCATGCAATAACTTGTTATTCTTCTTTTCCTTAACTTGTCTTTAGCCAAGTCCCCCTCCCCTTTTCTTTTTTTTTTTAATCCAAATCCCTAAAATGACTAAAGGATTTACACTGGTCTTATTAATTCCACATCTCACAGAATGTTCATTGTGCTCCTTCATTTGCTACCATTTTCTTTCAACCTGAAAATTAAAGACACAGGAGGGAAAGGCTGCCCCTTAACGGTGCTTAAAATCAGGGCAGTTAAAGTAAGTTGATGGCCAAAGGTGCAGGGCTCGTTGTATCTATTTGCCCTGAGATCAGTGTAGCACTTTCGTGTCCTGTGTTCTGGTCTGACTTGTCAAGCTCAGAGCAGAACATTCCTTGCCAAATGCAAAGGCAGTGCTGCCATCCATCTGTCCAGTGGAAGCCGGCAGGAGAAAGTGCAAGCACTCACGTGGGGCCAAAGAATAAATTCCTTTGAAGTTCATTTGAAAGCAGGGTTCACATTATGGTTCCTTCTTCCTGTGCCCCTTAAATTCTTATAAGGGCCCCCGGGGGATCCTTTGCACCATCTTCCCTTAAAGAATGTAGTCAATGGATATTGCTGCACTTAACGGGCCATTAAATTTTCATTGTGAAATTGTAAAAACTATTTACCTAATTATTAATAGGAATCTAAGATTTTAGTCTTAAAAACGTAATATGTCTTTCATACTTTCTGAAACTTTTTCAGTGAAAAAAAATTCAGGCTCATGGTAAACAATTACTAATGTCTTTTAAAATATTCGATTACACTACAGCTACCAAAACATTTACAAAAAATTTTGAGCACTCCAAGAAACTGTGACTTTGTATTTAATTGGAGAACTTGTTTTCAACATTGCTTTGCTCATATTTGACTACTAGAGAGTAGAAAGCCTAATGTTGAGGGCTTCTGCTGCAAGCCAGGGCTTTAGACTTACAAGGTACAGAGTGTGTCTTTTAAAATGAAAGCAACATTTGTTTAGCTAGTGAATGTGACAATATTTTTTATGTATATAATGAGTCTAATGTAATTTTAATCAACTTGGTAATGATGTTATTAAAAGGCAAAACAAATGCAGTGTATTAGCAGCTAAGCACTACACTGAAACTCAAACAAAATCCTGATGATTAAGATAATGGGGCCCTTGGTTTTGATCATGTGGAAACTTAGAAATATATGTATATAAAATGTAGTTGAGGATATTAATTCCAACTTTTAAGCTATGATTCTGTGATTTGTAATAAACAAAGCTGTACAATTTAGTTTATGATAGCAGCACCTGAGCTGTTCCAAAATACATATATATATCAACAGTAGTAAATACTGTAGATTTATATATATATATCTGCAATATATATATATACACACACACACACTATTTTCTTATGTCATCTATGACATTTTTTAATCTGTATACTTTTTTGATGTGATTGTTTTTAACATGCTAAAAGTAATAAGTATATTTTGTTTTGTGTCTTTTATGTGCATTTTTTTTTCTTACGGCAAAAGCACTGTGTCTTTTATGCTTCTCAGGCTAATTCTCTTCTGATTTGATAGATACTGCCCAGTGCTCATCTACATTATTTTCAAGTGCATCACAGTGCTATGTCATATGCTTTATTGATTTCCAGTAATACTATATTTAGAACTATGTCCTCTTTCCTTGATTTTATTTATTATGCCATTATTAATAGCAATAAGGTATTATTTTCACTCTTCTCCATGATAAAATGTAGCTCTCTGTTTTTTTAAGACGGAAAACTTAATTCAAAATTATTTGCTACCATACAATTCTACTTTTTCAAACTTACCATTCAATAATTGACAGATGAAATAATGTTGATAAATTGCGTCAAAATATGGTCATGGAACATAATTTGGTAAGGATTTTCATGGTGTGAATGTTGATTTTACTCTCTAACTACATATACAAGGTGTGAATATTTTGCCATTATTAAGTCTTTTCTTCCTGACAGTTTTTAACAACAATCACTTTGGCACATAATTTTAATTTTTTAAAAAAATTTAGTTTGAAAAGTTAAACCGGGGAAGTGGATGTTCCTCAAGCAATTGGGCTCCTATCTACCATATAGGAGGTCCAGGGTTTGATTCCTGGGGCCTCCTGGTGAAGGCAAGCTGGCCCGCATGGCAAGCTGGCCCACGTGGAGTGCTGGCCCATGCAGCGAGCTGGCGCAGCAAGATGATGCAACAAAAAGAGACAGGAGAGACAATAAGAGATGCAGCAGACCAGGGAGCCAAGGTGGCACAAGAGAAGAGTGCCTCTCTCCCACTCTGGAAGGTCCCAGGATCGGTTCCCGGTGCCACCTAAAAGAGAAGACAAGCAGACACAGAAGAACACAAAGCAAATGGACACAGCAGACAGCAAGCACAAAACAACAAGGGGGGGTGGAATAAATAAAAAATCATTAAAAAAAAAAAAAAGTTAAACTAGACTGTCTCACAAGGGTTTTAAAACTTGGCCTTTTTCAGGTGTTTATTTATAGGATTTTTTTTTTTTTTAATCAGCATCTTTTAAAGCTGGGAGATATTAAAATCAGATATCAAAGTATCAACAATAGACTATTTCTTGAAAAATTGAAGAGAGATTCTGTAGGATATTTATGGAGAAGGAAAATTAATGCTTCTAAGATTTGATTGTTTTAACTTTTTCCATTGTAAGAAGATCCTAATACTAAATTTCACGTCATACTCAATGTGACTTTACACTGGACTTTGAAGGCTGTAGTCGTTTTCACAAAGGACCCTACAGCGTAATTGTCTAGAAATGTAGTTATTCTTAATTATCTTTTTGAACCACACCTGAATTTTAGTATGCACTTAATTGTAGATTATTACGGCTATGGTTTTGGGGGGTGGGGTTGTCTCTTAATGAATTTTAAATGTCCATATCTAATTAGTGGACTTTAATGTTTATTGACCAGGTGACTTTAATAAGTCAGACTCGAGGTATTGAAAATAGGAGAAAATATTCCATTTAACATTTATGAATTTTATTTTTAGAAGGATTTTTGGTTATCTGTAAATCTAAGCATAGCTGCCACTGTTTTATAGATGTGAAAAGAGCTAATTTAAGAACTAATTTAAGATGTCATGAGTATGCATCTCAATCCTTGTTGCTCTTTAGAAATACCTGGGGAGCTTATAAAAAAAAATTCTCTGCCCGGGTCCCAACCCAGGCCATTAAATCAGAATCTCTGGGGTGGAACCCAGATATCAGATCCATTGTAATTTTTCCCCCTAATTTAGAGTTCAGTTGGGCTCTTTAAAAGAAAGCACGCTAGAGTGATTGTCTTATTACATCTCCACTATGGGGCTGTCTCAGAAATTTTTAACATACTTTGAGAGTTTAGAAATTTTGGTATCAGGTAAGTTAGAAAAAATTTACAAAAAGATTAACCTTGCTAGTCATCTCTATAAAAGTTGATGAACTACTGACAGTCATGGATGATGTACCAGTCTATTCAAATGGAAGGTAGCATGACCCTATACTTTTATCTCATTTGCTGCTTCCAATAGTCCTTTAAAATAGGTAGAACCATATTAAGATTTCCATGTTTCTAGACAATCTCTATCTCATTTTCTTTACGTGCTTAAGAAGGCCTAAGCTATTTGGAAGCCTGAACTGGTTTTCAGTATGTGAGGAGCTGAGAAACTGCTGAATAGTCTGGTCATTCATTTGACCTGTCAACATTTTAGATCTACGCTGTACTAGGTGTGCTGGGAACTGTGCTAGGTTCACAGCTTCAAGGTAAGAAGCATGTTTCATAATCTGTGTTGTCATGCAATGTTGAATGTATGCTCAGGCTATTATTACAGGAACAGAAGGGCCAAAAAGCAAACCCACCCCAAAGGGGTCAGGGAATTCTTGGGAAGCCGATGCCTCAGCTGACCGTGAAAGAATTAGTGGACAGACAAAAGGGAGGGGAAAAGAGACATTTCTCCAGAGGGGATGGGCATGAACAATTATATGGTATGGAGGGAAAGGAGGAATTGCCACTTTTATGTGTATGTGGGGTGGGGGTTAGGCCAGGTCGTGGAGGGTCTGTATGCCATTGAACTTGACCCTGTAGGCGGGTTTTGTCATGGTTATATATATATTTCATGTGCGGTCCCTTGGGACTGTGGAGGCTGGATGAGAGGCCAAAGGCTGGAAGTAGTTGGGAAGACAGAACGCTATTGCAAATGTTCTCTATAAAAGGTGGTGCAGAGTTTAGTTAAGGCAGGGAAAAAGTTCTGAAGAAGATATGATGCATTTGAAAACTATTAAGCAAAATTGGCAAGACTTGATAATTGGTTGAATGTAGTCATGGATAAAAATAACGAATGCTTAGTATGTATCTGGTACCATGATAAGCATTTTACCTGTATTAACTCATTTAGTCCTCACAATAACGCTATGAAATAAGTATGCACTAGTTTTATTCCCATTTACAGATATAACAAAGGCACAGAGAGTTTTAATTTGTCGCAAGTGGCACGGCTAATAAGTAATAGGGCCAGGACTTGAATTCAAGCATTCTGAACCAGTCTGTGCGTCATCCATTTTAAGTGTACATTCAATGATTTTTTTTTTCGGTAAATTTACATAGTTGTGCAACTATCACAACAATCCAATATTAGGATATTTCCATTACCTCAAAAAAAATTTCTTGTGCCCATTTGCAATCAACCCCATCCCTACTCTCAGCCTCTGGCCACCACTAATCCACTCTGTCTCTGTCAAGTTACCTTTTCTGGACATTTCGTATAAATGGACTCATTCATAATGTGGCCTTTTGTGTCTGTCTGCTTTCACTTAACAAAATGTTTTTGAGGTTCGTCCATGTAGTAGCATGTATTAGTAGTTATTTTCCTTTTTTGTTGCTGAGTAGTATTCCATTTTATACCTATTTCACATTTTGCTTATTCATTCACCAGTTGATAGATCTTTGGATTGTTTTCACTTTTGAGCTATTAAGAATCATGCTTCTATGAACATTCACATAAAAATCTTTGTGTGGATATGTTTTTATTTCCCTTGGGTATATACCTAGGAGTGGTATTGCTGGGTTGTATGGTAAGTTTAACTACTTAAGAAATGTCAAATCGTTTTCCAAAATGGCTACACCATTTTACATTTCTACCAGTACTGTGTGAGGGTTTCTTCACATCATAGCCAACACTTATTCTGTCTTCTTTCGTGAAATGTCTGTACAAATCTATTGCCTATTTTTTAATTGGAGCTTTTCCTCTTATGATTAGAGTTTTTTTTATATTCTCAATACAAGTCCTTTATAAAATACATGATTTGCAAATATTTTTTCCCAGTCTGTGGCCTGTCTTGTCACTTTCTTCATGGTGTCTTTGAAGTGCAAAAGTTTTAAATTTTAGTGAAATCCAATTTACCAGTATATTTTTCTCCTCTGAATCATGCTTTTAGTATTATATCTCTGCCTAACCCAGGTCACCAAGATTTTCTCCTGTGTTTTATTCTAGAAGTTTTATGGTTTTAATTCTTAAATTTGGATTTATGAACCATTTTGAACTAATTTTTATATATGGTATGAAGTAAGGATCTACGTTTATGTGGATATTTAGTGGTCCTAATACTGTCTTGTAAGACTGTCCTTTCCCCCATTTGATTATCTTGCTACCTCTGTCAGAGATCAGTTGTCCATATCATAAAGGGTTCATTTCTGGACTCTCAGTTCTGTTACATTAATCTGTCTGTCCTTATGCCTGTACCAGACCGTCTTCATTACTGTAGCTTTATGGTAAATTTTGAAATCTAGAAGTTGAGTCTTCCAACTTTGTTATTCTTTTTCAAACTTTTCACTATTCTGGGTTCTTTGCATTTCTACATGAATTTTAGGATCAGCTTGTCAATTTCTGCAAAAAAGCCTGTGGGAGTTTTGATAGGGATTGTATTGCATCTATAGATGAGTTTGGAAAGAATTGCCATCATAACAATATTGAATCTTCCAATCCATGAACTTTGAATGTCTCCATTTATTTGGATCTTTTCTTCTGTGTACAAGTCTTGTACTTCTTTTGTTAATGCTATTCCTAAGTATTTTATTCTTCTTGATGCTCTTGTGAATGGAACTGTTTTCTTCAGAGTGGAAAGTGCAGCAGAAAGGCCCAGGAACAGAGGTCTGAGAAGTTTTGGGCTTGGCACTTAGGAGGTGGTTGCTGTCGTCTCATCCCTAGAGCCACGATCAGATTGCAGTATCTTGAGCACAGGTGGGTGGGGATGCAGTTTGGATGGGAAGGGACAGCAACTGAAGGAAATGATGAGTTAGGGGAGGGGTTGGGAGGGATGTATTTACATGGAAAAATAATGCCAGTTAGAATTTACTCTTCACTCTCAAGCACTTCTGCAAGTCAGCCCTTGGTTTTATTCCAGTTTGTTACTTTCTGTAATCATGAGTATTAAAACACCAATTATTAAAATTTCTCTAATTCAGACTTTTTGCTTTCTTTGGAGGAAGATCAGCATAATCTGAATATAAAGCAGGCTGCATCTCAGAAAACACCACATTCTGCCCAAGAACGTTGACTTTGTAGAGCAGTAATTTAAATTTTGCTGCTATGTGCAATACCTGCCAGGACATGTGATTTAGAAGTAGCATATGTGAAAATGGAGAGGTTTGCTTCTCTGTAAACTAAATCTGAAGCAGCAACAAACTGTGGCTGCCAGAAATGCTAAATCATTCTCAAGTGGGGTTAAGCTCCACCACAAACTCAAGGTGTGACTTTGGGTGACTCATTGAGCCTCTCTGGGACTCAGTTTCTCCATAAACTCTGGAGGTAGGAAAGAGGAGTTTGCAAAGAGTTCTCCAAACATGAGGGAGGGTACCTTACACTAAGCCCATTGGTCTGCAATGCCCAGTGCTAGGGGTAGAGAAGTGAGTTGACCAGGTGGCCCCTGCTCAGGTGAGCAGTGTTGTGGGGGAAGGTGGATGTAATTACATGGTTGCCAACAAGTGGAACCCCATCTGGAGCAAGGACGAGGAAGGAAGGGGACC
>JAQZBX010012327.1:0-41363 GCA_029593785.1 Cabassous unicinctus
TTCTTAGCAAAGAAAACTTACTTCTTATAAAGGTGCTGTGATGTGTTACATATATGTAGAAGCAAATCATGCATTTAAAAAATATGTATTTGACCTAAAATCTTTTAATTGTTTAAAACTAACATTTAATTTTCCTCTATATTTTCTGCAAAAAATACCAAAAGGATAAAAACAAAAATTGAGGGAAAATGTGCTGTTTATTGGTATAATCTTAAAAAATAATGTTATGATTTGTATCACCTCTCTATATAAATTTTAAAATGTAATATTATCTAATACTAAATATCCCTTAAAAACTGACTTTGTGATATCTGGGATTATTTAAAATATGTATGTTTTAGTATGTTTTTGTTCAATGACCAAAAGTATTTTATAATAAGAAAGCAGTTAATTCTAGTTCTCTTATTCAATCTTAAATAAGCATTAGGTGTGTGTTATCCTGGAAACAAAGTTATTGATATGCGCTCAGAACTTTCTCTTACTTTTAACTAGCAGCAAACACCCAGAAATTTAAGCACTGCATCTAGACTATTAATTGAAGTTTTCTGCACTGCTTCAGGATGTTTCGACTTGTATACAGTGAGCCTTCAACTACTCACAGGCAGTTCAGGAATGAATCAAATCCTTGATCTTTAGTTCTCTGTATTACAGATGCCTCTAATCCCTGAAAAGAATGTTCTAAATGACTATGTTGAAGAAAGAAACAAAAGAAGGGAAGGAAGGGAAGGGAGTGAAGGGAAGGAAGGAAGGAAGGAAGGAAGGAAGGAAGGAAGGAAGGGAGGGTGGAGGGGAGAGAGAGAGGGAGGGAGAGAGGAAGGAAGGAAATAAAGAAGGAGAGAAGGAGAAAGGAAAAGAAAGGAAAAGAAAAAAAATAGAGTAGAAGAGAAAAGAAAAAAGGAAATAAAATAAAAAGAATGGAACCTGGCATTGAACAGGTTAATCAATTTTTTTTAATTAATTGATATAATAAAACCTAGAATGGAAAAAGGAAAAACAAAAAAAGTGCTGATTTTAGTACTATTAAACTTTTCCCTTTTCTCCTTTTTCTTCTGCTGTCAGGTTTCTTCAACTTATCAATATACATTTATGAGCTTTGTATATAGAAGACACTTTTTCAATGGCCTTGTCATCAAAATATTCTCTCTGTAACCATTTAAGGGAAAGTTTGCAAATATATAAGAAGTTGTTAGGTTCATTGTATTTAGGCTGTCTTAAAAAACATAATAATATGAAGGTTTATTTGCGTGATTATGACAAATGGTATAAATGCAGAAGGATGGAGAGATAGCTCATCTGGGGTCACGTTTCTTTCTGAATTTCCCTTTAATATTTTATTAGGCTTTAACCTCAGACCTATGTGAAACTAAATTGGGTTGTGATTTATTTCATGGGTTCCAGTCTCGAGAAACCCTCAAACATTTTCACATATATTTTGTCTGTATGTGAAAGATGATCTTTCAATACAAATGAAGCAATCAAAAAACTTATATTGAATAGCTAGACTGTGAACAAAATATTTTCCTGATTGGTTCATTTATTTCTTCCTTCTTTTTCTCTCAGTCCAGGCAAAAGCATCTATGGTTCGGAGAAGGTGCTAGAGGTGGTTATGAGGAAATACCAACAGAAGGAGAGAAGTAAAAGGAAGGAATGTGAGATGAGATGAGGTGAAACTGATGTCAGGGTAGGATGAAAAATCAGGGGTGACGAGCCTTGGGCCCCTTTTGGACACGACCAAGGGAGCGAGAATGTCAAATCTCTGCCTTCTTGTCTGTCTGTACTTTCCCTTTGTCCTTTGCTATGCTTGGAGCATCCTTATCTTCTACAATTGACTTTCAGTTACTCTTTTTTCTTAAGGTACAATACTAACAATTTTTGGCAGATGACTTATTGTCCTTTTTACTCTTTACAACCTTTTTTAATGTATTCAGCCTCATATCACATCATTTCTATTTTCATGTAAGTTGAATTCTTTTAAATATAATAAACTTTATTTTTAAAAAGGTTTTAGATTACAGAAAAGTTACATCAAAAGCACATACCCTATCCCTTCCCCTTTCCACATCTTTCACTATTAATAACATCTTAAAATTGTGTGGTATATTTGTTACAATTTATGAATAAATATTAAAACATTGCTACTTACTAAGACCTACCATTTACATTGTGGTTTCCACTTAATTCCAATGCCCTAAAATTACCCTGTATTCCACCTATTATTCCCTCCCATCCCCTCGGAAACTCTGGTAACCACTATATTTATAACAATGTTCCATGATCTTCCATTACCACAGTATTAATGAGTTTACTTTGTTCATGGTTGCTTTCCCTCCTTATGTTTGTTCATTCATCAATCTTTAGGATTTAGGGATGTTGATCCTGTTCTGTCTCAGACTGAGAGGGGGCTTAGATCTTATGGGGCAGAAGGAAGGAACTGCTTTGCTTACAGTTGTAGATACTCTTTGTTTTTTGAGATGGGGTTTCTCCATCATCATCATTTTGTTTGTTGTTCTGGGCAAGTCCAATGAAATGGATAGTAAGTGTTAGCTGCATCCCTGCTGAGATTCAGGGCTTAGCCAGCATATGAACAGACAGAAGATTTAAATCTCTGAGACAAATATTTAACAGGTATAGTGCTAATTATAGGGTAAAATAAAAGGGGTAGAAGAATCAAATGGAGGGAAATTATAAATGAGTCTAACTCTGTTACATTGAGTAAATAGGTTGTCATATATTCCAAGGTAAGACCCAGTGACAAGTTGCTGATTTCAAGGGATTGTGTGCCATGCCTATAGTGTCCAGATGGCTCTAGAACCCTCAGGAGCACCCCTATTTGAGACTCTGTTCACAATGGCATTTACTGAGATCTGCCTGAGACATGCATAAGTGTAACCTCTGGAATGACCTTCCAACTCATTTTTAAATCTCTTAGCCATAAAAACTCTTGTGTATTTGATGCTTTCCCTTTTTGGTCTAGGTTTTTTTCTAATTACATCACTGATTGGTGCTTGATATTAATCTCTCAGTGCCAGGGAGGCTCATCCCCAGAAGTCATGTCTATGGTAGTAAGTTTATTTGCTGTGTTTGGCCCAGAAAGAGGCCACATGTAAGTAACAAGGTAGTTTTTCGGGAGGTAAATCTTAGGCAATAGTTATTATTAGGCTAGGTTTCAGTTTTACAAAAACAAGGTTCATAGTTATATACATTAATTTAGAGGGCTTGACATTTTGGTCTGTTTTCTTTTATTAGGCACTTCCTAGATACAGAAGAGATTCTTGGTCCTCTTTTTGAGAATGTAGCAAAATTCCCTAGGGATGCAGTTTAATATTTTATTGTTCATTGTATGGGTCTCCACCCACTGAGATAATACCCTATGACAAAAGGAACACATTCATATTCCATAGAGGCATGGTCCAGGTTCACCTTTTCCCACACATCCCCCCCACTCCAGACACCCTGTACCAGTGACCCTCCACTGCCCTATTTGCCCAAAGAACATTCTCACAATTGTGTTTTCAACCAGAGACCTCCACGTCCCCAGAGTTCATCTGTTCTTTCCACTAGCCCTCCCTCCAGTTCCATGGATAGTCCAAGCCCCTCAACCCTCACTCTCCAGCACTGTTACTAATAGAAAGAAAAGGTGTAGAGAGTGGTGAGATCATGCTTATTCTGAACAGAACCTATAATAAAGTGGAAGGGGGCGATTTGACAGTGGATGGGGATGATCTTGGTGCATGGATGTAAGCGAGGTCAATGATAAACAGCATTTTACTATTCTGTGTCCATAACCCCTTTTCTTCATTTAGTAACTAATTAGTAAATAGATAAAATATGTTTCCAATATGCCACAAACAGTATCGTGCATGAAGAGACTAGTAATTCATAGAACATTAAAAATTAATCCCTATTTAGTTTTATACATAAATCATTAACTTAAAAATACTTATGGTTGTATAAAACTATATAACATAACAAATGAAAATAATCATTCTAATTTTCAAATTCTTGTGCACATACATAGGTGATTCTTATTAGGGAATATTATGAAATTATTTATCATGACAGTCTTTGATTTACATTCTACTATTGTAAATATCTCTCTCAATCCTCTTTTGACTTTATTAATTGCTTCTGGGAAATGTAAGCTGGGTTTAATAGGTTCTTATTCTGCAAGGTCTTTTTCAAAGTGGTTCTGTACTTGTTCATTTCAATTCATCTTGAATTTGTGTTTATTATTTTGGCGTTTAATGTGTATCTCTCTCTTATCAGATTGGAATGTGCTTCGTTTTTAAACTGATCGAGATGATAATTGGCCTTAGCATGACAGCATCTAAAAATAAAATCAGAAAAATGAACTAAATCTCCAGCTCATTCTTCTGAGAAAACAAAAGTTCTTTATTTTAAAGAAGAAGAAAAAAAAACTGTCATACTTTGTGATTTATCCTTTATGAATCATGATTCTTTGACTCAACTGGCTGTATCAATAAAGATATTTATTCACAATAACTATCTTTACCTTAAAATCTTTCCATTTAAGGGACAGATCCAATATTTGTGCATCCTACTTTTTCCCATTGCTTTCTCATTCTGCAGTTGGTCTAATATTTTTCCATAAGATTGAATGCATTTTGTATTCCAAGAACCTCTATGTTACTAAATGTGCAAATATGAATGAAAATGGTTCATTTTCCTCAACTTATTGATATTCCAATGTTATATATATAACCAATAATTATAACATATGTCATAAGAGATGTGGCAGTGACTTATAAAAAGCATTTGGGCAATCCTTCCATAGTTCTAAATTCCAGCATAACACAGCTATGAGACATTCCTTAAAATATATATATCACTAGGACTTCAAAATTTCCTTCCTTCAAACTTTATTTCTTTTTCCCCCTAATAACATAATCTCTTTCCATTTATGAATTTTAAATTCATCGTCTCAATATTTGTTATATACTCTTCACCAAATGAATCATAATGGTCCTCTGGTTTACTGTGAGGAACATCAGTCAACAGACTGACAGGAATGTTCCAGAAACATTCAGAACATTATCACAGAAGTAGGAATAGCAAATCTCAGCTTCCTACGCCGATTTTTCTCTTGTCACACCTTGAACTGAGTTTTCAAGAGAGGATAGAATCTGGAGTGTACTTAAAATCCTCCACTCCTGAGGTTTATGGTAGAGTGCTCATTAATTCCTATTTTAAAAGCAGTTGTTTCTAATCTTCGAAATTAAGAAGCTGATTTGTAATTTTGAATTTGGAAATATATATTTATAAGAGGTTATAGCATAGCACAATGTAAATCTAGTTTCATCCCTAAAAAGTACAGCTATGAATGCATTTATTCAGTTTAAAAAATAATGAGTGATTTCACATTAATTAGTTACTTTACCATATAACTAAGACAAAATTTCCATCTGGAAGGAAATCATTATGAAAGACAAGTGAAGTAGATTGCATTAATTGCCCCAGTTCTTCACCCCTCCTCTTATCCATGACCTTTGCTATATGGGTTTTTCTTTGACTTTTGGTTTGGGTTTAGTCATGTGACTTATTTGGCTCAATGTGAGGTTAGCACATATGTTAAAAATAGAGGATTTAAATTGCTGATGTGCTGCACTAATGAGAAGAACAAACCTGTGAATCCTGCTTGTCCAAGAAAACTGAAAAATATGTGAAACATAATTGGACTCAACCTGCAAAGTCCAATATAATCCTAGATTTTCCAGTCATTCTTTAGACCCAAAAATTAGAACAATATTTGTTGTGTTAAACCATTGTATTTTGCGGTAATTTGTAACTGACATTACTGTGATAAAAGGTGACTGATACAACAAGAAAGAGATGTTAAAATATGAGTTGTTAAATGTTATGACATAAATATGCATGGATACTATGGGACAAAAAAGGGAGATTTACAACTCTTTCTTAGGTCAAAGACAGCTTCTTATCTATGTTTTAAAGATGTCATCCTGCATACAGGATATGTTTGAAATGTTTCTGTTTGAGGAGCATTTCAAATAAAAGAATAGCTTGCAAAAAGTTATGGAAGGTGTGAAATAGCATAAAAAACTCAGAGAACAGCAATATTTCCTGTGTGTCTACAGCAGATGATGCATGGGGTGCAGTGATAAAAGATGAAACAAAAAGCACAAATAGTAAAAATATATATTGTTTACTAGATTCTAAATACTTTACATAGATTTATTCATTCATTTATCAAATACATATGGGGTATTTATTCCATGCTGTCCACTTTTTAGGCAGTGGGAATGCATGGGTGAATGAGGTCAACAGAAGGGGAAGAGAAAAAATGACAAGTAAACAAATTATTTTTAAAAATAGCATTATCTAGCATTAAATTGTAAGAAGTTACTGCCCATCTCCAATTTTAGAGGGAATGGTCCCCAGAAGTCTGCCCTCAGTTCAGATACCAGGCACAAATTCAAGGGTGTCCAAGACCATTCTTACTGTAGAGTACAAATTTGGTGCTTCCCATGACCATTCTCAGGTTCAATAATTCACTAGAATGACATGCAGAACTCATGAAAGAGTTGTACTTACAGTTATAGTTTTGTTAAAGCAAAAGCATACAAATTAGAACTAGCCAAAGGAAGAGATGAATAGGGTAAAATCTGGGAGGGTTCTAAACAAGAAACTCCTGTCATCCTCACGGATGTTACTCTCTTGGCATCTAAGCATGACAATATTCAAAGAGGATTGCCAATGAAGGAAACTCACCCATGCTTTGGTGTGAAGAGTTTTTTTGAGAATTCATTACATAGGCAAGATTGATTAAATCATTGGCCATGTGGTTGAACTCAATCTCCAGGCTGATATCAATCGGCTCAAAGTCCCAACATTCTTATCACATCATTGTTCTTTCTGGGGTGGCCAATTCCAATCCTGAGAAATCTAGGTGTATGATATATCCCTGGATATATTAAACAATGTTTGTGTCTCTAACTTTGATTTGGATCTTGAGATTTGAAGAAACAATGTGGCATCCATCCTGGAGAGCATCTTCAAAGCATCAGCAGCCATATTTAGGTTATGGGTGAAGCAATGATTCTCATAGCAATATACAATATTTGATATCTGTATAATTGACTCTGTAAGTGACATGGTCTGTCCCTAGCAATGGCAACACAGATATTTTCAAAAGAGCATTTTGTGAGATGTCTTTGGACATTATGATTGTTTAAAGTCTAAACATTGTGTTTTGGACTTTCCAGAAAGAATGGTAGGGGTTTTAGTCATGCAGTCATACCAAAGGATGGAAAATAAATCCCAAGAACATATGTGTCTCTTCAGCAAAGTTTCTGAGAGCTCAGAGATCTTGGCATGTTATAATATATACTCCAATGTATAGGATAACTTGCCACTTTTTTTGTTTTAAATCTACCATTAAGAATGAGGTACAATGCTTCTTAGTTTAAGAAACCAATCTATATGATGAAGTATGTCGCTTCAGTCCATTCCCCAAGTGAGCAAATCCTTCCAGTTTTGAGAGGAATATAGAGTAAAAAGAAGGATCTTTGGCTTAGATATACTGTATTACAAGCTTCTGTACCACTTGTCTCTCATAACTTGGATGTTTTAGTTTGCCAAAGGGCTGCCAAAGCAAAGAATCAGAAATAGATTGGTTTTTATAAAGGGGGTTTATTTGGGGTAAAGCTTACAGTTCTGAGGCCAGGAAATGTCCAAATTGAGGCACCATCAGAAGTGCTTTCTCACCAAAGTCAGCTGTCACGTAGTAAAGCAAGATGGCCACCAATCTACATCTCCTGGAGCTCAGCTGCAGTCAACTAGGCATAGGGCTTGTCTCTTTCCCGCCCTCCTCTATCAGTCTAGGTTGCTCTGCTTTCTTCCTGAGTTCAGCTGTAAGCTATCAGGCATTTGGCTAATCTCTCCCTGGGCCTCAGCTCTTCGAGCCTCTTGGGGGCTTCTCTCCTTGCAGCTCAGCTGCGGGTGAAACTAGAGTCCTTTCACATGTCAGGATCAAATATGGCAGAGCTCCTGTTTCCTGTGTCTTTCATTTATGTCAGACCCAGCCAGAGGGCAGTGACTCAACATGAGACACCTGACTGAAGTAGTCCAATTGAAAGGGTCTCACATGACAGGAATGGATTTAGTTCACAAACATTATCTTTCTCTTTTTTTGGTTTCATAAAATAATTCAAAACTGTCACATTGGATGATAAAGTCATCTGAAGCACATGGATTCTTTTGGAGACTGGGGCAAGACTTGATAAAATAAACGTGAGTTCCCCAGAATTTTTCTTCTTCTTTCAATTCTTATTAATGAAGTCTGGTAGATAATTAAACCTGGCTGTTAATAACAAGTTCACATATGATATGTGCTATCCATCTAAACGGTGTTATTTGAAACACAACCTATAAAGTTTAATGCATTTTCCATATTAAGTGAAAGTTAACATATGAGATGATTCCAATCCATTACTGAAAGCAAAAGTAAATAGCAGGTGCAGATGGCTCATAATCACTTTTGTCTGCTTTTCCCATTCTGCCATCTTTGCCTTACCCTATACCTACAGCTTCATACAGAATTCCCTGTGACTAAGAAGAAAAAAATAATAAAGCCTTACAGGTGTTATTTCATGACATGATTTTATCTGAGGAAGGGAGAATTCTACATATGACAGTATATTCCCTCTCAGTGGAAGAAAGAAATGTCCCCAGTGGAAGTAAGTTGTCACCTTTACCTGGAATGAGATATGGTTCAAGGTAATGATTCTTGGACAGTGACTAATATTTGGGTGGAGAATCAAGGACATGAAAGGATCAATACTGGGACATATCTTGCAAAAATTAGCCCTTCATGTGATGAAATCTCTGTCCATTTAATTTTGGAGGAGGTTACATTAATCATGAAGACAAGTTGATTTGTTCTGTGGGTGTCAGCTAGGTTTTTTTTCCTCTCTTGGTCCCAAGGTTTGATCAATGCAGTCAAGAATAATGTGGTAGGGGGCGCACTGACCTTCCTTCACCAAGGCTGATTTGGCAACTGATGAATAATCTGTATGACAGCAGAATTCAACACAGCTTCCATAATGGAATACATACCTAGTGTCACAAGCCAAGCAACTGGTCAAAGCTTATTACATTGAAATCCCTTCTGATATGGATGAAGACCACACTTTATTTTCATTCAAATACTTATTCTGGCAATAGGTTTGCTTATCATGTCAATCCTGCTTTTTTGTAGCACCACCTCTGTAGACTTGCTGAATACTTTATTCATCATCATCAGATTCCAACTGACATTGTTGTATGAAAGGTAAGATAATGGAATATTGAGTTATAGAGTTTTCTGGTCTTCTCATGAGCTCCATTACCCAGAAGCAGCAGCTAGTGGAATATCTTGTTTAAGACACAGTGTTAAGGTCAGCTCGATATCAACTTGCTTGAATGGACTGCACAGTCTTTCATTCACCTTCCTATATTTGGGGGATACTCCCTCTTGAAGAGATTGAGCTTAAATAAGAAATACCCGCAGATAAATTTTGCCCTACCAACTGCTCTTGCAGCTTTGTCATGAACATATGACCTTGGCTTCACCAGTCAAACAGACACCTTTTTTATTTTGAATCAGAATCTCCTGATTTCCAATAAATAGAATGGAATGAAATCTATTATGATGAGGGTGGGACAAGCAGCAGAAGCTGCAGTAATTTCTAATGGCAGCTCTGGCCATGCCTTCAGTAGAGGTCCTAAGGATCTATAGATATTGAAACATAGCTCATCCCTGTTGAAAATGCCTAGAATTCCTAATATTATGCATCCTTTGTCTTTTTCTCCCATCATTATCATATCTTTCATATATAGGAGATATTTTCAGAGGTTAGAAAATGCTTTTTATTCCAAGGGTTTCATCTTGTAGCTATTAACATTCACTCATCCCCACCTATCCTGACTGTCACCATCAAAGAACAGCAGATTGGATATAGTAAATGTTACTTTATGAACTATAAACAAGATGATTCTGAATCTGTTGTTTATAATGGCATTGATAAAGAATTCAAAAGTTAAACTGGAAAACAATCTAACTCCATAAAACACTTCTGTCCACAAGAGAACCAGAAGAGTATGATATTGAAAAGAATGGGTTTTGGGGCCAAACAAATTATTAATTATTAATTATAATTAATTATTATGTTATCTTTGCAAATTTTCTTGTTCCCCAATACTCTCATCTCTAAAATGGGGCTAAAAATAATATCTACCTTATAGGAGTGACGATAGTAGTAAATGTTAAAGTATCAGTAACCTACTCAAGAAATGCCTGGTTCATAATAAGCAATTTATAATATTAGCTATTTACACTAATGATTAATGTAAATAAATATATTTAAAGTGTCTTTATCTTTTTCCCTGAAGTCAACTATTCAAGCTACAACATTTTTATTAGTATAACTTTAGTCACTTGATTTGAATCAGAAAAAGAAAAGTGAGTACAAGCAAAACTCTCATTTTTTGATGGTAGAAGCTTATTGATGTGAGCAGAGCTGTCCCCCCAGTAGCTAGGGCTTTCTCCCTCACTCTATTCCCAATAAAGAAGACAAACAGAAAAACCCCATCTGTCCGTATGACAAGTCCAAAACCAGACACCTGTGTGGCAAATATGCATAGCAGTTAGTACCACAGATGCTCTATATTTAGTACAAACCATATGCTCAATGATTTACTTAAATTGTATTGGGAGGGTGATACACTATAGAAAAAGTCCACAGAGCAATTAAGGAACAGCATGTTTTGCTGCTGTCATCTCATCTTCCATCCTTTAGTCCCAGATGTTACAACCACTACAGAGACATTAGTCAATTTGTTAATTTATTGTCAGATTGTTAAAGGTTTATGAAGAGTTTGACCCATTTTGCTACATTTGTTTTGGCAGCAAGATTAATTTAATAATAACTGTCAGGGGAACAAAGGAACACAGTAGGATATCAGTAAGCTATGTTATATTTGAATGACTTAGTACTTATATCAAGCACTCCAAGCAGTTGTGCATACCCGAACTCAATGAATAAGACTGCCATGGAGAAAAGTTGGTTTAAAGGGAACTAGCATTTGCCTACATTTCCTAAAGGACTTCACTAGGTTCTTCAACCCTTATATTTCTAAAGAGATACTGATATATTTCCTGGTCTTCTAATATCTCCAGTATTTTATTGAAGGATTTTATCTGAGTAAATTTCCTATTTAAAAAGAAAGTCACTTAATATTTAGAAAATAAAACTGCAAAAGTAAAATTCAACTATGCTATTTTAATTATCAACAGAATCTTTCCAATAAAATATGTTTTTTTTTTCAAATGTATTTGTAGTTAAGCCATGTATGAGCAATTTGAAGGAAAATTAGTCCATTTCAAATATGTGTCAATTCAATAATTTTGGATAAGACATGGTCTCCATTAGTCTTGACTTCCTCACCAATAAATGGGGATATCTTATTTTCACACTGCTTGACAGGGTTATTGTACATATTAAATAAAATGCTTTATGTGAGAATGTTTTTACTATAGTAATGAATAAGAACATATAGGAATTTTTTTCGTGTATCTCTCCAGTTAGATTTTAATTTCCACAGGGATAGAAAATGTAATGCACATTCCTTTTTACCTATCACAAATTCTAGTTCAGATTTGTGACACAGTATGACTTCATTAAATATATGCTGATTTGAATTGAGCTCTATCTAATTAAAACTCCATTTAAATGAAGGTTGCCAGAAATATTTACCAATTGCCAGAGAATTTTGATAGAAAAATATGTAAGTACACTAAACCAATGGTTCTCATCAAGTGTTCCCCAGTCTGGCTGCATTAGCTTCAGCTGGTGTTTTAGTGTCTCAGCTAAAATCAAAAGTCATAAAATGAGAATGTATTGGTTCATGGTTTTGATTTTAGAAGAAGTCCGAAATTAAGCCTTCAGCAAAGTGGTGTTTTCTCCCCTCAAAGACCAAAGACTATGGCATTCTGGGCCTGACAGGCAGTGATTCTTGGCCCTTGGCTTTTTTGTCATATGACAGTGGATATGGTGGCATCTTCTCCTTTCTCCTCTGGGTTCTTTTGGCTTCCAGTTTTGGGGTGCTCCACGTAGCTTTTCTCTGTCTGACTTTCACTTCGCTTTTAAAGGACTCCAATAATCAGGATTAAATCCCAACCTGATGCAGTTGGACCACACCTTGACTGAAAAAACGTCTTGAAGAGATCTTATTTAAAATAGGTCTACACCCACTGGAATGTGGACCAAGAACAAGAACATGTCCAATCTGCAGTATATAATTCAATCCACCAATCTGTCTACTTTTGAGAAATCCTGAAATTCCTCAGTCCCCAAAACTGACAATCTATGTTTTAAAAGAGCCCCCAGCTGATTCTGATATGTTCAAATGTGAAAGATTCATTTCACTTAAAAAATAATGGTATGTTGGAAAGAATTGTTTTTGAGATTATATAGAATTCCCCTTTAGAAGTTTGGGAAGTATGAGGATCACCATCATTCAATAACAACAAACATTTAATTACTATACCTTAATCAAGAAACAGGATTAAAATTCACAGAGAAAGAAGTTCCATTAAATATTCTTAATCTTCTCATGCAGCACCGTCCAATAGTACTTTCTGCAATAATGGAAATACTCTATATCTGTGCTGTCCAGTTGAAATTTGGCTACCGTGACTGAAAAAAATGAATTTTTATTATTTTAATTTAAATAATTTAAATTTAAATAACCACATATGGTTAGTGCCTGCATATTATCACAGCTCTAGGGGTTCTTTTCCTAATAGAGGCTATTAGATATGCATGAAGATCTTCAGCATAGATAAAATGGCATAATTTTCTTAGTGGCATGGAATACAATGAAAGGGGTTTAACCCTAGAGAAAGTGGCATTTAGGTTGTGCCCTGACGGATGGAGTTAAATTTCAAGACAGAAATGGGAAAGATAAGAAGCAGAGGCTGTGCCATAGTAGAAAAATGCAGTGGAATGCAAGGTACCGCAGCAGCCAAACTGGTTTATGTGCAATGTATATGTTGTGAAATTGTGGAAAATAAGGATGGAAAGTCCGCTGCATCCAGAATTTGAAAATCTATAAAGTTTGGGCTCTATTCCCTATTCATTAAAAAATAATGACTATATTAGGCAAAGGAATTGCAAAATCTGGACAATGCCAATTGCACAGAATGCATTAAGTGATGAGAGCAATAAGTCAGAAGATCCAGTAAAATGTAACTTTCAGGGTCATTTAGCCATTTTTCTATTTAATTTTCTAAGTACTTGAGTGCCTATTATAGGTCCAGCATTTGCTAATACATTGTCATTGTTTATAAAAAAAAAAACAGTTTATAAAGTGTGCTCTACTTTAGCCACAGGCACATGAGTTACTGGTTTAAACAGTCTGTCACTAAATTCTCATCAGATGCATGAAATCATAATTTCCAAGTATGGAGTCCAAAAATCTATAAAATATTCAGCAATATTTACTGGTGACTTCATAAGCAGCAACATTTTAGAACTATTGGGCAAGGGGTAAATAGTAAGAATCTGACTTTGTATACATAATTACCAAATATATAATATTTAATAATTTAGCCAAAACATTTTCAAACCTTGTGATTTGCACTGATTTTGCCTTCTTTATATCACTGTTGTGTCATCCTCAGAAAATTAATGGATTTTGAGAACGAGTTGAGTGAGCATTTTAATCTATGTGGTCATATAAAGTGACATTTTAGATTAAGTCAGCTAGCTCTATAATTTAGTCTAAAGTCACTCTCAACGGAAGTAGCCAGATAATTTAGAAAAGAGAATTGAGTGTTTAACTGTTTAAATAATCACATCAGATTGGTACTTTACTACATAGCCTGGTCAGAAAAATCCCTACTGTGTATTAATCACAATATATTTATTTTCTCCATATTGCAGTGTCAAGAGTCACCACCCTGTGCTCCTCTTATAATTGCTACTGCCCGTTTTTACTAGGTGAAAATTCTGCGTGGAATAATCTTTTATACCACTTTGTATGGAGAACCACCCTAAAGCAGTCACATGAATGCATTTCCGGGCCTTCTGATTTTATAGTTGTTAGTTAAGTATTTGTAATAAAGACAAGTATTTTCTTGTATTTATGTACCAGATTCTAAGAGATTGGACCTGCCATTCAACTCAGTGAGGACAAAGGAGTGGGGAGAAAGATGGTAAACAGGGTGCTGATAGACACACTGCCTTGTGGCCTTTATTTTCTCTAAAATATGGTTAGAGATGCCAAAATCACAATACTGCAGCAATAATCTTAGAAGTGGAAACATTTTTGATGGCATGCCAATGGCCGAAGTAAGCAAAATGAAAGGAGCCATTTTTTTGTTCCTTCCAAGTTTCACTGCAATAACCTACTCTGTTCACAATTTCCATTTTCAAGGTAAGTGATTGAACTGCAAAACGTGGACATTCTCCTGGCTTCCTTCATTTTACCAGTGATGAATTCTGTTTCCTGCATGTTGAAGTAACTTCTGTTAATATACTGTTTTTGATATATGGAATGAGAGTAACAGACACACTTTATATAAAAGGATATACATTCCCACTTGACTTAGAAAATGCTGTTTCTCTTACCTGCTACAACTGATTAAGAGTAAAATATTAGCATTCATCAGGGAACTCTAAGCACTGTAAATTTCTCTGGCCCCATGGTGAGTTAAAGATTTGCCTCCCTATAATTTAAGTCTGTTTACTAACTATTTGCATATTGCTTATGCATCATGGATGCTGAAAAATTGGGAATTTGCAGCCAGAAAATAATATATATACCAAACATTTACATTCTCTGAATTAAATATTTATAAAATTCTAAAGACTGCTAGGAGCTTCTTCCATTTTTAATTATAATCATGAAAGTGAAATGTTTGGTTATTCTCTAAAGAGATATTTTACTATGTACTGAAATAGCTTTTTTAAAATAATGCTAGTCAATTGTTATAATCTCTTAATATAATTCCATGGCTACTCTATACAACTTTATAGCTCATCTAAAATGTTCAATGCAAAATACTCACAAAGTATTCAAATTATAATAAAAAATGGAGTTATATAAAAATATACATATAAACCTGATAAATATTGGAACATCAAATGGACTATGTTTTAAAGGACTTTCAAAAATGACTTAATTTTTTTCAATAATTATTTTATTTTATGTTTGAAGTTTCTGAGCCCTATAAAATAGAAAAATGCTGTATCTTATCCCTCATTCCAGTATAATACTAGATATCCACAATATCATTTTACAATGTGAAAGATTTGACATACAAACCACTCTCCCTTTGTATTAGTCAGCCAAAGGGGTGCTGATGCAAATACCAGAAATCAGTTGGTTTTTATAAAAGGAATTTATTTGGGGTAAAAGCTTAAAGTCCAACTTAAGGTACCATAAGAATATTTTCTCATCCATAGTCTGTTGCCACGTGTTGATGCAAGATGGCTGGTGATGTCTGCAAGGGTTCAGTATTCCTTCTCCTCCCAATGTTCTGTGGTCCCAGCTTCTTCCAATATCAGCCGTAAGCTGGGATAAGTCTCGTCTCATTCCCGGGGCTCATTTCTCTCTGGGCTCAGCTGCTCTGCTCTCTCTACAAGGCCAGCTGTAAACTATCCGGCAAACAGCTCATCTCTCTTCCCAGGGCCTCTGCTATGTCTAGTTGAGCCCTCTCTTTCCTCAGGTATCTGCTTCTCTGTGTGTTTACTTCCCAGGGCTCCAATATCAAAACTCCAACCTCCCTTCTCTGCAGTGAGGTTTCTCTGTGAGTTCCCACCCACCAAGGGGGCGGGGACTCAACGTCCTACTGAGGTGGCCCAAACAAAGCCTTAATCATTATTTAATCAAGTAAAAGTGAAACCTCAGAATCCAATATAATCTAACATGCCCAGAGGAACAGATCAGTTTACAAACATAATCCAATATCTAGTTTTGGAATTCATAAACAATATCAAACTGCTACATCGTTCTATGCACTTTTTGACAGTTGGGGCAAACTTTGCATCTTAAAATGAAACTAATTTTGCAACGATAATAATGATTCATTGATTTGAAGGTTATGAACATTTCATAAGAACAGTAAGGTGAGCCAGCCTTAATTAAAATTATAATTCAATAAGTAAATCTGACATATAAAAAAGAGTTTTAAGCCTAATGTTGCATAGCAATCAGGCATACTTGGTAAGAATTTTTTTTTTTTTAATTACTATAACTAGAACTACTTTGACACATCAAAAATTTTTAATATATTTTTCTTAATCTTTTCCTCTAGTATGTATAATTGGCAATGAACACATGCAATATTGAAACTTTAATTTAGACATTGTGTCAATTCACCATTTTTGGCTATTGACTTTGTCGATCTTTCCCAAACTTCTAACACAATGTGCCCTGAATATTGTTGATCCAGTGTTGTTTTCTGTTTTCATTTCATCTACTTCTGAAGAAATAGCCCATCCAGTCTACCAAGTTCCTGATATTTGGTGTATGCACATTCTGGAGGACTACAAGTACAGGAATTCTGCACTCAAAGATCTGCCCAGTATTTATGAGGTAATCCTTAGGGTGTGGCAACAGGGTAGGGGTTATCTAGAAACTTAGAGATGATAATTCAGGGAACAAAGTTCACTATGCCATTTTGTACTCATGCAAAGGGAGGGTAGGAGTTGGATTTCAAAAGAGCTTCCTTTGAGGTGATTGTGGGAAGTTGGGGTTGGATTAGGCAGGCAAGTCTCAACAGTCTCACAAAAACAACAGCGAAAGAGCTGAAAGCTGCCAAAGGGACCTGCTTTGGGGGTCACAACTCCCAGGAGATTGAGGGACAGAGGCAAAGAAACCAAAACAACAAATGTGAGTTACCAAGCCCATGCAGCAGCCTGGAAGGGCTCCCCTTCCCCATCTCAAGATATTAAGTGGGGGTAAAACCTCTGGCTCATTGCAGCTGACTGCGAGGGGAGCAGACATCTTCCTTTCAGATGTTACCAGGGAAATGGGAGGGGGAGTCATAAGGCTTTTCTTCAGTGAATTTGGCCAGCAGAGGCCGCTTTGAATCTCAGTTCTGGCCAGACCAAAACAAAGGAAAAGAGAGTGAGATATACCTCCATGGAAAGTTGTGCGAACAAGTGCCATCTGCTGGCCTGTCTGGAAACTGCATGGACAAAAACTGCACTTGGGTCTCTCTGTTCTCAAATTTCTGTGAGATAAGCTGTACCTCATTAGTGAGAACCTGGCATGATTTTCATAACTGAACCTGGGAAAATTTAAAGACAGGATAAGCTGAATGAAATACCAAAGAAGAGCTGTGAAAAAATAATAATAGGCAATAGAGAGAAATTGACCATCAGAGTAAATTTACCAACATATTCAGATGCCTAGACATCAGCAAAAAATTATAAGCCATACTAGAAAACAGAAAGTTATGGCCCAGCCAAAGGAACAAACGAAATACCCTGAAGAGATACAGGATTTAAGAAAATTAATCAATGAAAATTATACAACTCTCCTAAATCAATTTAAAGAATTGAAAGAAAAGATGACTAAAGGTATAAAGAATATTAAGAAGACATTGTGTGAGCATAAAGAAAAATTTGAAAGTCTCAAAGAAAAGTAACAGACCTTAAGGGAAAGAGAGAAATAATGGATGAGATTAAAAATACATTAGAGGCACAGAAGAGCAGATGTGAATTACTTGAAAACAGAATTAGTGATTTCAAAGACAGACTATCTAAACGGGAATGGACAGGAGAACAGAAAGTGAAGAGAATGGGGGAAAAAATGGAACAAGGTCTCAGGGAATTGAATGACAATGCAACCCCCCCCCCCAAGCCTAAAATCACATTATTCATGTCCCAGAAGGAGAAGAGAATGGAAAAGGAGCAGAAAGAATATTTGAGGAAATAATGACTGAAAACTTCCCAACCCTTATGAAAGACATAAATATCCATATCCAAGAAGGACAATGCACCCCAAACAGAATAAATCAGAATAGACCTACCCTGAGACACCTACTATTCAGAATAACAAATATCAGAGAAAAAGAGAGGATATTGAAAACAGCACAAGAAAAGCAAAGCATCATATAAAAGGGAACCTTAATAAGATTAATTGCCAACTGCTCATCAGAAACCATGTAGGAGAGAAGAATGTGGTATGATGTGTTTAAGTTATTGAAAGAGAAAAACTGTCAGTCAAGAATTCTGTAACCAGCAAAACTTTCCTTCAAAAATGAGAATGAGTTTAAAGACTTCACAGACAAACAAAAATTGATAGAATATTGTAGCATTTTGATATGGTTTATGAATTCCAAAAATAGATATTGGATTATGTTTGTAAACTGGTCTCTACTTGGGCATGATTAAATTAAATTATGATTAGGGCTTTGATTGGGCCCCATCAGTAGGACATTGAGTCCCCACCCACCCTCACAGATAAAACTGCACCACAGAGAAAGTAGTTTGGAGTTTTGATGTCGGAGTTTTGATGTTGGAGTTTTGAGCTGGAGCCTGGGAAATGAACACACAGGATAAGAACAAAGAAGAAAAGAGATGGCTCCTTACACATAACAGAAGCCCCGGGGAGAGGACACAGCCATTTGTCTGATAGTCTACAGCTGGCCTTGTGGAGAAAACAGAGGAGCTGAGGCCAGAGAGAAGCAAGCCCTGGGAAGAGGAACCCAGGAAGCCTGAACCCTCACAGACATCAGCAGCCATCTTGCTCCAACATGTGGCAATAGACTTTGGTGAGGGAAGTAACATGCTTTATGGCCTGGTAACTGTAGGCTTCTACCCCAAATAAATGCCCTTTATATAAGCCAACAGATTTCTGGTATTTTGCATCAGCAACCCTTTGGCTGACTAATGCAAATATGTTACCAAAAGACCAGAATTGCAAGAAATACTAAAGGGAGAGATGCATCCTGAAAGGAAAATGTATGGATCCTTCTCCAAAATAGGCCATATGTTGGGTCACAAGACAAGTCTCAATAAATTGGAAAAGCTTGAAATATACAAAACATTTTCTTTTGATCATAACGGAATGAAGCTGGAAATCAATATTGGATGGAAAAAGTGAAAATTCATAAATATATGGAGATTAAACAACACCTTCCTAAATAATCAGTGGGTCAAAGAAGAAATTGCAAGAGATTTCAGCAAATATCTTAAGATGAATGAAAATGGGAACACAACATATCAAAACAGCAAACATTGCAAAGGCAATGCTGAGAGGGAAATTCAGAGCCTCAATGCTTACATTTAAAAATAAGAAACAGCTAAAAATCAAAGATCTAACTGCATACCTAGAGGACTTAGAAAAAGAACAGCAAACTAATCCCAAAACAAGCCAAAGGAAAGAAATAGAAAAGATCAGTGCAGATAAATGAAATTAAGAACAAGAAAGCAAAAGAGATATCAACCAAACCAAAAGTTAGTTTTTTGAGAAGATCAACAAAATCAACAAACCCTTAGCTAGACTGTCATAGAAAAAAATGAGAGAAGATGCAAATAAATAACATCAGGAGAGGAGGTTTTACCACGGATCACATAATCCGTGGTTTTACCACGGATCACATATCTTGTTTATCACATAAACAAGAGAGATCATAAGAGGATACTATGAGCAACTGTATGCCAAAAAATTAGACAATATAGTCAAGATGGACAAATTCCTAATACACACGAACAACCCACACTGACCCTAGATAAAATAAAAGACTTCAACAAATCAATCACAAGTGAAGAGATTGAAAGAGCCATCAAAAACCTCCCAAAGGGAAGCAGATGTGCCTCAGGAGACTGAGCTCCTCCTACCACAAGGGAGGTCAGTGGCTTGGTTCCTGGTGTCTCCTAAAGAAGACAGTGAGCTGGCATGATGGGCAGGTGTGGCGACCTAACACAACAAGATGATGCAACAAGAGACACAAGAAGAAAAACATAATAAGACACAACAAAGGAGGGAGCAGAGGTTCCCTGTGCCTCCTAAAGAAAACAAGCAAGACAGCAAACTGACGCAACAGGCAGGCACAGCAAGCTGATGCAACAAGAGACACAAGAAGAAAAAAAAACATAATGAGAGACACAACAAAGCAGGGACCGGAGGGGACTTAAGCAATTAGGCACTTCCCTCTCACATTGGAGGTCCTGGGTTCAGTTCCCGGTGCTTCCTAAAGACACAGCACACAGCAAGTGCAAACAATGAGGGGATGGGGAAAAATAAATGTATAATTAAAATCTTGAAAAAAAAAAAAAAAAAAAACTCCCAAAGATGAAAAGCGCAGGACCAGATGGCTTCACAGATGAATTCTCCCAATCATTCAAAGATGACTTAATATCAATCTTGCTCAAGCTCTTCCAAAAAATTGAACAATAAAGAATGCTACTAAAAATATTCTGCAAAGACCGCATCACCCTAATACCAAAACCAGGTAAAGATACTACAAAAAGAGAAAATTACAGACCAATATCTCTAAAGAATATAGATGCAAAAATCCTCAACAAAATACTTGCAAACTGAATCCAAGAGTGAAACAATTATACACTACAATCAAGTGGGTTTTATCCCAGGTGTGCAAGGTGGTTCATCACAAGAAAATCAATTAGTATAATAAACCACATTGGTAAATTGAAGAAGAAAATCTCTATTGATGCAGAAAAGGCATTTGACCAAATACTGCACCCTTTCTTGATAAAAACACTCTAAAACATTGGAATAAAAGGAAACTTTCTCAATATGGTAAAGTACATATATGAAAATCCTACAGCTAGCATTGTACTCAATGATGAAAGACTTAAAGCTTTCCCTCTGAGATCAGGAACAAGACAAGGATGCCCACTGTCACCATTATTATTCAACACTGTGTTAGAAGTTCTAGCTAGAGCAATTAGGCTAGACAAAGAAATAAAAGGCACCCAAATAGGAAAGAAAGAAGTATAACTTACACTATTCACTGATGACATGATCGTATATCTACAAAATCTTGAAAAATCAACAACAAAGCTATTAGAATTAATAGATGGTGTCAGCAAAGTGACAGGATACAAAATTAATATGCAAAAATCAATAGTGTGATTGTTCATCTTGTCATAGTGGATTCTATCAGTGGGTGGAGACCTACATAATGAGAGAGAAGATGTGGGACTCCCATCCTAGGGAGTCCTGCTGTGTTCGCAAAAAGAGGGGCAGGAGTCTCTCACAAGTATAGGCAGTGCCTAATAGGGGAGGAAAGCCAGTATTTCAAGCCCTTAATGTTGTTGCAAGTGACTATATATCTTGTTCATCAAGGAGTGAAGCTTAGTGGTTGCTGTGGATCCTGAGGGGAGGGGGGAGGGAGGAATAGAATAAATGGAACATGGGGCATTTTGGGGGCGATGGAATTGTACATGATCTTGCAATAATGGATACAGGCCAAGTTAAATTTCATCAAAATTTATAAAAGTGTATGGTCCAAAATATAAACAATAATGTAAATCATTGACCATGGTTAGTAGCAATGTTTCAATATTTGTACATCAGTTGTAACAAATGTACCATCCACATGTAAAATATTATTAATAGGGGAAAGGGGGTAAAGGGGAGGATGTTGGCTATATGGGAATCCCATATATTCTGTATGTCACTGTTCTGTAACCTAAAGCATCTCTGAAGATAAATTTTTAAAAATAAGACTCTGGGGGAATACATGGAAATAAATGTCACTGTACATACAAGATAACAGATCTTATAGTGATGAAACACATAATGTCAAAATTTTTAAAAAATATTTTCCTTATTTTTTATTATTTCAATTTTTTAATGTTTTATATTTTCTTTCTTGTTTTTAAAACTATCATTATTTCATTTTCTTATTAATTGCATTTGGTTTTTTTGTTGACTTCATTTTTTAAGGAGTTTTGGATCACAGAAGGGTTACAATTGTGACAGGGGAGGATCATTGGTGTGGGGTGTCAATGATGGGGGATGCATAGGACGAGGTTCACCTGGGCATACCTATAAACCATGAAAATGTGTTCAGGTGTTTATGGGGCATTGTCATGGTTGGTGGAAATTCACACATTAACCAAAAGAATATTGAATTCCCATAATGGGGATCTCTGCCACATTCTGTAATGGAACAGCAAGAATCCCCCAAGTACAAGAGTAGTGACTAGTGAAGGATGATGGTCCATTGAGGGGCCCTTGATATTGATGACTGGACATATGAACCTTTACTTTTGAAATTGAAACAGTGTAGTATTGCAGGGTGCCTAAGAGTTACCTCCTGAGAGCCTCCTTGTTGCTCAAATGTGGCCTCTCTCTAAGCCAAACTCAGCATATAAATGCATTACCTTCTCCCCAGTGTGGGACATGACTCCCAGGGATGAGCCAACCTGGCACTGAGGGGTTACTACCAAGCACCAAGTAGCAATGTAACTGGAAAAAGACTTTGAATAAAAGGGGTAAAAGGTAAAGACAAAAGAGTTTGTATGGCTAAGAGACTTCCAAGTGAGTCAGGAGATCATTCCAGAAATTATGCTTATGCATGTCTCAGGAGGATCTCACTGACTGCCAAAGTAAATATTGCCCCAAATAATGGGTCTCCTGAGGCCCCTGAAGATATCCAGACACTATAGGCAGACAAACAGCTCAGGAGTTTGTTGACCTGGCATTGGGCACTACTTTGGAATTTATGCTCCCCAGTGTGACAGAGTTGGACTCAGTTGTGTTTTCTCTACACAGGACTCTTCAGCCTCTTCTATTTGAACCTACAGTGAGTACTAGAGATGATAGGTATATGTCCAAGAAACTTAATCTTTAGGCAGTACATGTGCCAGCTGGGCCCTGAATCTCAACAGAGTTGCAATACCTACTCTCCAGTTCATTGGACTAAACCAAGACAACTAAAAAGGAGATGATGATGGACAATGACCATCCCAAGGAACAGAGAGAGTCTGCAACTGCAAGCAAGATAGTCTCATCCATCTGTTCCATGGGATCTAAGCCCCCTTTCAATTAGAGGTGGAGTTGGCATCACCATCCCATAATCCTCAGGGTTGGGGAATGAATAAAGGGCTAGAGTAGACTTACTGGTATTCTACTATAGACTGATTTGTAATCTGAGGAGTAAATCAAAGAAAAAATTCCATTTATAATAGCGACTAAAACAATAAAATATTTAAGATTAAACTTAACCAAGGACATAAAGGACCTGTATCCAGAAAACTAGAAAACATTGCTAAAAGAAACTGAAGAAGACTTAAATAAATGGAAGGACATTCCATGTTCATGGATTGGAAGACTAAGTACCATTAAGATGTCAATTCTACCCAAACTTATTTACAGATTCAACACAATCCCAATAAAAATCCCATCAGCCATTTTTGTAGAAATCAAAAAGCCAATAATCAAACTTATTTGGAAGGGTAAGAGGCCCTGAATAGCGAAAAATGTCTCAAAAGGAAGAACGAAGTTGGAGGACTCTCACTTCCTGACTTTAAAGCATATTACTCACCTACAGTGGTTTAAAAAAAAAACAAAACAGCATAGTACTGGCATAAGGATAGATAGATTGAACAATGGTACCAAATCAAGCACTTAGAAATCGACTCTCACATCTACAGTGAAATGATTTTAGGCAAGGCTTTTAAGCCCCCCAGAGGGGCCAGAACAGTCTATTCAACAAATCGTGTCAGGAGAACTAGATAGCCATATCCAAAAGAAAAAAAGAAGATGCCCTTATACACAAATTAACTCAAAATGGATCAAGGACCTAAATATAAAAACAATCACCATAAAACTCCTACAAGAAAATGTAGGAAAATATCTTCAACATCTTGTAGTAGGCCGTAGTTTCTTAAAATTTTTACCCAAAGCATGAGCAAGAAAAGAAAAATAGATAATTGGGACCTCCTCAAAATTAAACACTTTTGTACCTCAAAAGGCTTTGTCAAAAAGGTGAAAAGGCAGCCGACTCAATGGGAGAAAATATTGGGCAATCACATATCTGATAGGGGTTTAATATCTATGATATATAAGGAGATCATACAACTCAACAATAAAAAGACAAACTATCTGATTAAAAAGTGGGCAAAAGACTTGAAAAGACCACAGTTCCAAGAAGTAATGCATATAGTGAAGAAACATATGAAAAAATGTTCAACATCATTAGTGATTAGGGAAATGCAAATCAAAACCAAAATGAGATATCGTTTCACACCTAATAGACTGGCCATTATTAAAAAGTCAGAAAACGGTAAATGTTGGAGAGAATGTGGAGAGATAGGAATGCTTATTCACTGCTGTTGGAAATGTAGAATGGTATAGCCACTGTGGAGGATTGTTCTGCAGTTCCTAAGGAAGTTGAATATAGACTTGCTTTGTAACTCAGTAATACCATTTCTAAGTATATACTCAGAAGAACTGAGAGCAGTGACACAAACAGACATCTGCACACCGATGTTCATAGCAGCGTTATTCATGATAGCCAAAAGTTGAAAACAACCCAGGTGTAACTGATGAATGGATAAACAAATTGTGGTGCATACACATGATGGAATTTTATGCTGCAATAAGAAGAAATGAAGTCATGAAACATAAAACAACATGGATGAACCTGGAAGACATTATGTTGAGTGAAGTAAGCCAGACATAAAAGGAAAAATGCTGTATGATTGCACTATTATGAACCGAATATATTGTGTGAAATATGAATATGAGTAAAGTTGCATTTATAAGACTGTTCTTCTTTGATGCTGAACAAATGTAGATTAATATTACAAAATGTTAATATCAGACAAAAAAAAGCAAAAACCTTACACTAAATGAAGGAGACCAGACACAGAGTATTACACATTGTATGATTCCATTTGTATAAAATGTAAATCTAAATCAATTTATAAAGATGATATCAGATTAGTGGTTATGTAGGGCTGGGGAAGAATACTAAGGAGTGTGAAGTCTTTCTTTTAGGAATAATGAAATTGTTCTAAAATTTTTGAGGTGATGAATGTACAACATTCTGATTATACTAAAAGTCGTTGATTATCCACTTTTGATACATCATATGTTATGTAAATATATCTCAATAAAACTGTTTAATAAAGAAATAAATAACTGTGCAAGAATAGCCAGAAATTGCAGCTATGTACAGCAGGGGAAGCAGAGAGACACTGAGAAGTGAGGAACTTCTTGATTGTTTGTCTGTATTTTGTTATTATTATTATTGAAATAATGAAAATGCTCTAATAATAATTGAAGTGATGAACGCACAACTATGTGATTATACCAAATATCATTGTTTGCACACTTTGGATGAATTGTATGCTTTATTAATATGTATCAATAAAATTGATTTGTTTTAAAAAAAAGTGCTTCTCTTTATTAAGCAGAGCAGGAGGAAGAGCTAATATGTCTGGAAAGATAATAATTTCTTACAAGTCCTATGAAATCTTGGAAGAACAAGGGACTATACTTTAAAGAGCTGCTATAAGAGAATGAAACAACTACAGTGAGTACTTCAGAAGAAGGATCAATTTGGTAACAAGTTCTCAAAAAAATTTGATCAAATGGGCTTGATCTAAGAGTGGGATTTAAATAGAAGGAAGGAAAATTGTCTCTCAACAGGCATATACCATTGCTAGATGCTTTCTAAAGTCTATTAATTTTTCTAGCATTTACATGTTAATGACTTCACCTGTTTGTAAAATACCAGATTGTAACCATGTAACGAACAAAACTATTAGTAATTAGGGTTAAAAAGCAACCACCTTCGATCCCTTCAGAAATTGAAATCACTCTTTTTTAAAAGAAACATGCATGAATTAAAAGACACACATTTCCATTAGTGCTAAATTTCCTCTAGGGAGCTCCGAACATACTTCAGAAAACAAATGGAAACTTTAGCGCAGAGAAATGGTTTAGGTTTGCTTGAGAACTTTAGGTTCCCATCGAAAAACAATTTGCTTCTCTAGAAAAAGTTTCAGATGAATTACCTGGTCCTATTTATCTTGCATTGCTTCTTTTGCTGCTTTAACTTGAATATCTTACATAAGTACTGAGAATATCCAGTGAAACTGACTGTTTCTTTTCTTTTTCAACATATGGACCCTACTTTTGAATACTGGAATTGTATTTCATATCTGGTTTGGAACTCAGTTCTTGAGAGCTGAACGTAATCACCCTTAATCCCTTTGGCTGCCTACTTATTACTTCGAAAGAGTGAGGAGAAAGGTGACTCTTTTGAGTTTGCTCTCCAATCTCTGCTTCTTTAAAGAGTGCAGGGGAATAATCTATACTTCAAAGAAACTTGACCTTTACTTGATTTAATGGAATCTCTCTTTCAATATCTGAAATGAGAAGTGATTAAAGCTTTGGTCGATAGGCAAGATGTATTTTAGGAATAGATAAGCATAAAGGTCAGACACTGTCAGAAAGGATTTTAACTTTCTTTAATATTTAAGTACTTCATATGAATCGTGGTTTATGCATTAATAGTATTTTTTAAGTTTGATGAAAACTCTTGCATTTTTATATAATTCAAAATCAGTTCCTGCCAAAGGTAAAGATACTACACAAGGCAGGTATATTTTTTGTTGGGATATTCATAGGGACTGAATATATTCCATTCTTATAAGAAAATTTAAGAAGATACTGGGCATTTAACACACTTCTTCTGAGAGTTTAAGAAGCTGATTGACATATTCCTAAACAGTTAATTTGAATTTGAATAGTCATGCTTTGTCACCTACAATTAAGGAATTTCTTACAACAAATTAATAGAAAAATAAATATCTAACATTTATTAAGAACTCACTACACATCAAATGTTTGTCTAGATGCTTTACTAGTATGACTTTATTTAATCTTCACCTAGATCAGTACCTGACCTCAATAAAGATTTGTGGAAAGAATAATTGTGTAACCTAATAAAGTAGGGTTTTTTATTGTCTTCATTTTATATGGGGACTGTGACACAAAGAGGTTAAATACCTTGCCCAATGTCATAAAGCAAGTAAATGATGGAGCTGGTTTTCAACACATCCAGAGATAGGGCCTAAATTCCTAACTGTGATGTTACACTATGTGTTCCTGATATTAATAATAGCATCTAGCCTATTTACATAGTATCTTATATTGTACAAATGTTCTGTACATGCTCACTTTTCATTTATTCCTAATACTATTGCAAGCTCTCTATATTATCCCTCTTTTAAAGGTTTCTGACTATCACTGTTTATGTTTTATAGATAAGTGCTTGGATGATTACCCAAGTGGCTGTAGTCTAATGTGGAATGTATAAAGTCAACTCTTGAGAAATTTAAAGGAGAGATGATAGTCCATTTCTAGATGAAAACATAGTTTATTGAAGATGAGGAATTTGTATTGTCCCTTCAAGCAAGGTGTTGGCGGTGAAAAGCTGCTGAGGTAGAGAGAACAGTAAGAGTAAGGCAAGAAGACAGTCAAACATAGTGAAATTATAAAACTGCCTGAAAGTCAGGTTGCAGGTATATTCATAATACCACCTTGGTTTCCTCTATGTTCGAACAAGATCCACTTCCCTGACATACCCTAGGGGTGCTGATAATTCCTAATACCTGTGACACCATCAGCTTCCTTTACCTAGCTGTTACTCTACCCCTCAAGTAATCCCAGATAGTAGGATAATTCATAATTAGCTGGGAAAAGAACCTGGGCGAAATATGAGGTCTAAAATGAAATAGAGGTGTGATTTTGAGCAAAAAATAATTACTCTTTTTGACTAGATTTTTGAGCTTGTAAAATGTATTTTAAAAATGTTTGTAACCTTTTTCTGTGAAGCTCAGGTTGGCGCCTTGTAAATTATAACAGACATGCCTTGAAAGTTACAAAATGTTATATATCTGACGTAAAGTCAACACAATCCAAAGTGTTTTCTCTATTTTACCTGTTTTCTACACTTTTAGTTTTTTAATCACTGATTATAAAGCAATAGCCTATCTTTATGAATGCTATCAATAATATATGATGTCAATATAGACTAAGAGTCAAAAACAAGACTTAGAAATAAAATGGTATGAAAGCCAACAAATATGTTACATATGTAAGGGAATCTTAGAAATCATAGGAAGATATTTAAAGAAAAGAGAAAAAAAGAAACTGTCAGCAACTGCTTGTCATGTATGACATAATAAATGATCAAAGTCAAAAGCAGATTCAGCTGAACAATAGTTTGAATGCTCAATGCACTTTATTTACTTGCTTAATCACGAGCTGCCAATATAACCAATTCCCAATACCAGGACAAGGACACACAATACATTAAAGATGGAGGATTCCACAGTCTCTAAAGTCATTGGTACAAGGCAGCTGGGTGTCTATAAGGAGAGGAATCTGGAGCCAGTCTGACGTGGTTGTCAGTGGAGGGTTCAAAGAAGTCTGCAGTAGGTGCTGGTCCCACTGCGAGGTAAAGTGGCAGCACACCTTTGCAGCTCAGCACAAGCAGCTGGGTCAGGAGTAAGAGTGACAGGGTGTCAATCTGTCTCTACTTGGGGCTCAGTGAAGTGGCCTCTGCATAGCACCATTGTGCATCAGAGGTCAGATGGTCAATGTCCTTATGAGCATCCTTCTAGCAAGCCTAAGCAAGTCCATAGCATATCCTCGTTCGAATGCTGGTTATCACTTGTTACACAAACATGTTTTTCTCATTTCCTTTACATTTTCTCATTTTGTTTATATTCTAAATGTTGTCAACATGTGCTTTAGTTTCCTTGGCTGCTCAAACAAATACCATGAAATGGGTCGGGTTAGACAATGGGAATTTATTAACTCATGTTTTATTTATTTATTTTTTAAAGCTTTAGAATATATAAATATTACACTGAAAATATAGAGGATTTCCATATATCCCATCCCTCCCCCTCATACAATTTCCCCCATTAACAACATCTTTCATTAGTGTGGTACATTTGTTAAAATTGATGAAAACATATTGAAGAATTGCTAAGAAGCACAGTCTATATTTTACATTGTGGTTTATTTATACTTTGAACTACACAATTTTATAGGTTTTGAAAAAATGTATAATGGCTTGTATCCATCACTGCAATATAATGAAGAAAAATTCCAATGTCTTAAAAATGCCTGATATTATACCTATTCTTACCTCTCCCTCTCCTCAGAATCTCTGGTGACCAGTGTCCTTACATCAATGTGACAAGTTCTTCCATTACTAGGATAATAGATCTACTTTAGTCCATGGTTGCATACTCCCTTATGTTTGTTCACTCCTCAATTTTGAGGATTTGGGGAGGTAAAAAGAAAACCCAATTCAAGGCATATCAAGGTGATGCTTTCTCCCCAAACTATAGCGTTTTGGTACTAGCTTCTAGCGATTCTTTGTCCTTAGCATGTTACGTGGCAAAGCACATGGCAGTGTCTGCTGGTTTTTCCCTTTTCTTCTGGGTTCCTTTGATGGTTGGGCTTCTCCCTCTGTGACTTTCTCTCTCTTTCTGTTTGAATTTCATTCTCTTTCAAAGGACTCGAGGAATAGGATTAAGACCCATCCTGATTGAGGTGAGCAACACCTTAACTGGAGCAACCTCCTTAAAACATTCTACTTACAATAGGTTCACACCCACAGGAATGGATTAAGTATAACATGTTTGTCTGGGGTACATAAAGCTCCAAATGACCACAACATGTTTACAATACTTTTGGGATTCAAGATCATTAATATCATTACAGTACACCACACTGCTAGAAACTGAACTTAAACAACAGAAATGCATCATCTCAGTTCTGGAAGCTAGAAATAGAAAATCAAGGTGTCAGCAGGGTCATACTTCTTATTAATGGGTTGCTTACAATCTGTTGCATTCTTTTGCTTGTAGTAGCATAACTCAATTTCTGCCCCTGTCACATGGCTGTCTCACTATCTCTCTTTGCCTGTGACCTACTGTGTTCAAATTTCCTGTCCTTAAAAGAATACCAGGCATATTGAATTAGGACCCACCTTAATCCAGTTTGACCTCATCTTAACTATCAATGACTTCAATGATCCTGTTTCCAAATAAGATCATATTCATGGACCAGAGATTCAGACTGACTGCCCCCTCAAGACATGGCTTCTTATTAAGTCCTCTAAAATGTCCAATGGCCATTTCCTTTCCTCAATTCTCATAGCCTTGGTAGGCTGAATTATGTAGCCTAGGGAGGGGCCATCTTCTTAATCTTAATCCATTCCTATGGGTGTGAACCCATTGTAAATAGGAAATTTTGAAGATGTTATTTTTAGTTAATATGTGGTCCAATTGAATGAAATTGGACCTTAAACCTATTCCGGGATGATTTATGAAGAGAAAACCATGTGGAGAAGTAGAATCTGGAAGTAGAAACCTAGAGGAGAAAGGAGAGGACATCACCGTTAGGCAGAAAAGTCAAGGAAGCCCAAGGATCGCCAGCTAGTCACTATGCTACCAACCCTCTTCTCACCAGAGGAAACAAACCTTCTAGTTTCTAAGCAATGAGTAAAACATTTCTTTTGCTAAGCCAACCTATTTTATGGTATTTGTCTTAGCAGCCAGGACACTAAGACATAGTCCTAGGTTTGGCAGTAGGGTAGGTGTTTTTTTTTTTGTACCTTGTTTCCACTCTCAGGCCATTTTATTCTTTCCCTCCTTAGCAAGACCTGCATTGAAAACCAAGATTTCAAAGTTGCCATACCCTTCCTTGCTTCAATAATTTGCCAAACCTGAATTCACTCCTAATCATTCCTTGAAGATTTTAGCTCCTAATTTACTGCTATTCTCTCCAATTTACTCTTGCCATAATTATTGGTAATGTTAATATCTTCATAGATCATCCTTCTAGCACCCTGGACTCTCAGTTCCTTTAATTCTTTTCCCCAATTGTCTTGTTCCCTATCTGACCTAAATTTTCCACTCTCCTAGCCAAACTCTAGACCAAATCATTCTAATAACTGAAGCCTTTCTATAATCCAGAGCTCAAGGACCTCACTCTGACTCCAACTCTTTCATCCATGCTACCCCAACCAGTACACAGATACCAACAACACCTTGACTGCTTTGACAATTATTTTTAAGTATTTTTTCCTCTTTATGGTTTATCATCGCCTTATATCCTAACTTCCCTTGGTATACAACTTAAATTCCTTGCTTCACCAATGTGATTTCTCCTTATTTTATATCCTCAAATATGTTACCTTTCTGTTTTTCCTCAAATTCTCTTTTCAAATAACCAACTCTGCTAAAAGCCCTGCTAAAACTCTGCTGGCTCAACATCTGCCTATGTAACCATGCTAACTAGTCTAAGTTGCTATGACTCTTCTAATTCGACACTTATTTCTTCCTGGCAACCACACTACCTTTCCCTGATGTACCCATTCACCCACTCCCCTAGATAACTATTTATTTTCTTATCTTCTCTACTTAAATCCCAAAAATCTAATCCTCTATTATCATAAACAGACAATGAATTGTTTTTTACTTAGTAAGAAAACAAAAACAATCTGGAAAAACATCACAAGATATTCACCACCACATCCTCCATGAATTCCCTTACTTCAATCTATTAACATGGGTGTGCTGTCTCTGTTCTTCATGAAAGGGGGCATAGTATTTATACATTATATTCCATACCCTTTTACCTAATTCTAGTCCATAACTCCAATACTACAAACTTTCTCTTTGTTGGATCATTACAGTTAATACACAATCATGTGCAATCCACCCATCTTAAAAACAGAAATAAATAAATCCATCTCTTGGATTCATATCCCCCTCCAATTTTTCAGATACCTCCACCACTTTCTTTTCTCTCATTTACAATATTGTATCTCTAAGATAATGTGCATACTTGAGTTCTCCACTTTATCTGGTGCCTTAAATTTAAATCAGTTTTGTCCCAGCTCTCTATACTGCTTTTGGCAAGAGCAGAAATGACCAGGTCCTTGATAAATCATATCAATCAATTCTTAGCTCTCATCTTACTTGAGAAAGCAATATAATTGTCACGGTTCATCTCTACTCTTCTTTCCCATACTATCTTCACTTTATTTAGAAAACAGGACATCTTCCTTTTTCTTCCAACCTCTTGAAAGCTTCTAGTTACATTCAATCGCCTTGCACTGCTCACTACTCTCTCGAGCATTGGAGAGCTACAGAACTCAGTCCTGGGACCACTTTTGAGGTGGTGAAATTCCTATCTCAAGGAATTCAAAGCCACTGTCATATGAGCATAAATATAAATGTAACCCCATGTTTGTAGTCACATGCAATTATTTTTATCTATAATGATAATAAAACATTGCATGTTGCATATTATAAGGAGCAGTGAGGAGTGGATAAAACAACTAATTTCTGCTGTTGCAATAGTTTAACACAAATGCTGTAGGGGAAATAACAAAAAAAAATATTTCCCTGGCAAAGTCGTTTAAGAGAGCCAGAATGCTGTCGTTAGAAGAGCATTAGGAAATCATTTAGCAAACCAAGATTCGATCCCTGCATTTGCCTATTAATATTAGTGTGACTTTTAGATTGTCTTTGAGGATTCTCATCTATAAAACATAGCTAAGGAGCAATGCCCTGCTTTTTTTGCAAGTGATAGAACCAAAATTTGGCTTTTCATACTGGCTCAGAGAATGATTTATCACCCTTTCCTGCAATTCAAAGGCAATCATTCCACTTGCACTTTTGACCCCATCTTTCTCTGTCATCTCTATACCTGGCAGCATCATTCATTTACTGTCTCTTCTGTATCTTTGGCTTCCTATAATGCTTCTTTATACTTACTCTATAAGCCTGTTCAAGTCTCTTGAATCTGAAATAAATTCATGATTGACATCTCCAGAAGAATGCACACACAGGTGCCTCAGCTTCTGTAAACTCCAAACCAACTTACATAATCTCCATTAAATCCAATATTTCTCTGGACATTTCAATGTAAATTCTCTGATATTCAGTCAACCACCGTAGACATCTAGAATCGCCCCTTGACTTTACCAACTTCCCTATCTCCTATACCAATACATTACCAAGAATCATATATTTCCTAAATATTTCTAAAATCTATACCCTTGCTTTTCATCTTTATAGCCACTCCTATACTTCAAGTCTTCATCATCTTCTGCCCAGGAATATGGCAAAAGATTCTTTCTGATTGACCCATATTCTTTATTATACCCTTCAATCCAAGTTCACACAGATAATTCAAACTGACAATGCCAGTTCCTTGTACAAAATGATTAAATTGTAATTCATTTATAATACTTCTAAAACAACATTCTTAAACAGGGGCCCATGAGCTTGAATTGAAATGGAAAACATTATTCTTGTGGGGATGTGCTGGTACGGGTGTGATATATTTATTAAATAATTCACAATATAGTGTGGACTTAATAAGGGGTCTGTGGATTTCACCTGACTGGCAAAGGGGTCTGTGGAACACAACAGGCAAAGAACCCCTGTTGTGATGGGCCCTGAATCTCAACAGAGTTGCAACACCTACTCTCCAGTTCACTAGACTCATCCAAGACAATTAACAAAGAGATGATGATGGACAACAATTATCTCAAGGAACAGAGAGAGTCTGCAACTGTAAGCAAGATAGTCCCATCCATCTGCCCCAAGGGATCTAAGTCCCCTCACAATTAGAGGCAGAGTGGGCATCACCATCCCAGAACGCTCAGGATTGGGGAATAAATGATGGACTAAAGTAGACTTACTGTTATTCTACTATAGACTTATTGTGATTCTAGCAATCAAAGAACTTTTATCATTGATGTGGAGGCAATGGCCACTGAAGGTTCTGATGGGAGGGGGAGGGAAAAATAGATGTAATTTGGGGGCATTTTCAGGACTTGGGAATTGTCCTGAATGAAATTGCAATGACAGATACAGGCCATTATATATCTTGCCATAACTTACAAAATTGTGTGGGAGAGAGTATAAACTACAATGTAAACTATAGTCCATGCTTAGTGGCAATGCTCCAAATGTGTTCATCAATTGTAACCAATGTACCACACTAATGAAGGATGTTGTTAATGTGGGAAAATGTGGTAAGGGTATCGAGCGGGGCATATGGTACTCCCCTATATTTTTTATGTAACATTTATTTAATGTATCTTTTTAAAAATTAAAAAGTATTTTATAAAAAAAAACAAAAAAAATTTGTTGTAAAACTTTTCCACCAATATACCCCTAATAGGAAAGAATGGCCTGCTATTTGCTTCAAATGTTGTGCATTCAATTTCATATCTTTGTTTGTTCTAATAATAAAAAAATTATTTAGCACAGCATTATGAATGCAATTAACAACTCTGAAATATAAAACTGAATATGATTAAAGGGGACATGTTAGATTGTATATATGGCAACAGAACAAATTTAAAAATAAAATCCATGGAACTATACTACACAAACAGTGAACCGTAATTTAAACTATGGACCATAATTAATAGCACAATTATAAAAATGTGCTATCATTAATTGTAACAACATTCTAAATCAATTCAAGGTGTTGGTTGTGAGGTGGTATGTGGGACTCCTGTGTTTTTGCATGATTGTTCTGTAAACCCACAATTTCTCCCAAAAAAGAAAAAAATAACGAATAAGGGATTTCTAGAGAAAAGGAGCTAATATCTATTCAGCAGGAGTTACTCCCAGTTACAAAAACTCTATCACTCCCATGGCTAGGAAAAAATAATAATAATCTTAACATCTTAAAATGTGTTTAAGGAAATCTTCTTTGCATACGTCATTACAGTTTGCAGCTTGTGTATCTGGCTTCTCCATTAGACTGAGAACTGCTTCATGTGTAGAGGAGTTTGTTATTTATCTTGTTTCATCAGTGGGGTGTATATTTTGTCAAATTCACAGAAAGCCCTCAAGAAATATTAGTCCAATAAACTCATAAAAAGATAAAGATATTGTTGACCAGAATAATACTAAAATCTTAAAACAAAAGTCACATATTCAGATATTTGCTCAGACTAAATCCACATTTATTTCTCCTCTGCCTAATAAGAAGGTGGCATTTATTATGAAATGGTTTCTATTTTGCATCTTGCTTTTTTATTACATATATTCTTGTTTTCCTTGTTTGTGTTCTCTGTAATTTTTCTTCCCTATAAGGTCTTCTCTTTTGTCATAACATATATGCTCCATTCTTTTCTATCCTACTCTTGCAAGCAACAAGTAAATAGATTTGGTGTGGTAAAAATATCTAATATTCCTCTGATCTGTGTTTTCCATATGTCTTTAATAGTAGGAATCCTGACTTTTACATGGGCACATGGCCATTGGGAATACAGATGCAGTCTCCAGCTAGCATTAAAAGCTTACTATAGCCACATGACTAACTTTTTAGTAAATATGCTCTGTGGGAATTCCAGGAAGTGGCCTTCAATGGAGAACAAGCCCTTTTGAAATTCTATCCTCCTTCCTGCTAACTGACATGTGAGCAAGACGGTAGGACCTGAAGGAACCATGCTGAGCCATTAGGAAGCATAAATCTGTGATGATTGTGGAACCACCATATAAGCATGTGCTGGCTACCTCCAGACTCCAATTTCATAAGAGAAAACTTAACTTCTATCTTCTACCTCTTAATTGCTCCTGAGATTTCTGTCTTTGCAGCTGAGTTTAATCTTTACCAAATGCATTTGAGGAAAATCTATCACATTGGCAGATACCACCTGAATTTTTCTTAGGACAGGGACTACAGTGCTTAGGGGTAGAAATCAAATGTTAAGAAAGGAAAGGTGAGGGAAGGAGGTGGGAAGAAAAGAGCATGACTTCACAAAACTCTTCATGTGACTAGAATGGGAAAATTTTTCCAGCTGGTGTGATAGAACAGAGCTGAGGTAGTTTGCACATAAACCAAGACAAAGAAGCTGAGAGGAAAACAGGAAATTTGGGGAACTTTAAAAAATTCAAGTGATATCTTTGGGATGTTACAAGTCACAAAATTGTGGTTCAGTCAGATATTGGGATATTTGCAGCTGACATCAAGAATGAACACTCGTATTTAATTGTCATGATGTAAAAAACATGGTGGAGGGGGATTAAATTTTCAAAAAAAACCCAGGAAATCCATTTGAAAAATTATTAGCTGGATGACTCTGGGTTGGTTCTAGGCCAATGATGTCCACCTAACTCTTAAACTCTCTACACAGTCTCCCAATATATCATGACAGCAAAAAGAAACAAAATTTGTATAACAATTAAGTAATGCCTTCAACATTAGTAGAAAACAGAGAATACCAGGATCTTAAAATACCTATAAGTAGAATATTAAACAAGTTCCAAAAAAGCTGCTGAATCTAAAGCAGAAGAAAACTGTAACATTAATCTAATTCTATGGATCTAGAGTCAGAAATTCAAGCATTAAAACAGAAATCGATTTTTTAAAAAGAGTAAATGTAATGAGAGTATATGAAATCAGAAAACACATTAAAGGAAAGGGCAAAACCCTTTAGGAAATGAAAGATAAATTACAAAGTACCCAAGAGAGAATAAATTTAAGTAAACATTTTATAATTGTCCTTAAAGAAAGGCAGGGAATCAACCAAGATAATGAGAATGAGATTTTAGAAAAGGAAATAAAAAGAGTGAAAAACTGTTAGATGGAAATAAGCAATAAAGATCCAACATATATTCATTTTGGATTTCTTGAAGAAGGGAAACAATATAAAGCAACAAAACAATTACGTAAAACCACAAACCAGGAAAACTTACCATATATGAGAAAATCTAGATCTGAAAGGCCTGTTGTACATCTGGCAAAACTGATCTGAAATGATGAACCTCTAGATATATCCTGGGAAAACTTTGAAATCCTAAAGATAAATAAGGCATTTTTAGGATTTCCAAGAGGGGAAAAAAGATGAAATGACCTCTAAGTGAAAATAGTTATACAGTCATCAGAATTCTTAAGAGCAAATTGGAAAGTCAAGGAAAGAAAGAATGAGCCAAGGAATTTATGTCTATACCCGATATCCTTCAAGTATCAAGGCTATAAATGTACTGTTTTGGACCTGCAAGAACTTAGGAGGTATTATAATCCTGAGCCCTTCCTGGTGTTATCTACTAGAGAGCCTGTTCATCCAACCTAGAGACGTTTGGGAAAATCTCATCAAAAGACTAGAGCATATAAAACATTTTAGGGCCAAGACTAAAGTAAGAGTAGAGCATGATGGAAGAGTAGTATGTAAATACTATATGTCTTGATGAAATTGAAAGAACATATGTGAAAACTAGGAGGCCCCAATGGACATATTACTAAGAAACCTCAGGAGAAACTTGAGCCAGAAAAACCCAGTCAAGCCACTACTGAATTACTGACCCACAGAAACTGTGAAAGGTAATATTTATTGCTGTTTTGCACCACTAAGTTTTGGGGTAATTTGTTAGGCAGCCATTGATCACTAAAGAGTTTCTAAGTATGATTAACCACTAAAACACAACCAACAGCACACACACAACAGGAACTCTTGGAAAAATGATGGATTTAGTTCTGGGGCAGGGGAGCTACAAAATAAGCCTGAAATATCTTATGCCAGAAAGCAAAAATAACAATGGACAGTGTCAAAAGGATAAAGGAGCCACTGTGACAGGGTTATAACTAGGCAAAATGATGGAAGTTGAGCATCAAATTATATAAAATTATTAATGAGTTATATCACATTGAAAGAAGTAAGAATCCATGAGCCCGTATTAAAAATAAAAATATGCATACATACATAGCTCATAAATACATACATAAATGAAGATCAGGGAAGGAAATTTTTTTCACTAGAATGTCAAATAATAAATATAGAAGAAATAATAAAGTTAAATGGTTACCTTTTTACAGCAAACATATTAAAAATTGATTCTGGCAAAAATCATCAATAAAGACTTAATCAGCGGGGGGGCTCATTTGCTGAGAAATAGGGTAGATATATCAAAATATCTATCCTCAAATTAGTTAGTAGTTACAAAAGAAAAAGTAGTAATTAAGAAGTGGATAAAATGGATAACAATTAACAAAATGATCAAAATTAACACTACCAATAATTTGCAAATGAACATAATGGGCATCCATTGTGATACCTGAAGGACACACATCTTTAGGATGTGTTCCAACCAAAAATGTACAACCTGAATCTAATCAGATGGAAATATCAGACAAATCCAAACTGATAGTCTATAAAATAACTGGCTTGTATTCTTCGCAAATGTCAATGTCATGAAAGTTGAAGAAAGGTTGAGCAACTGCCACAGATTAAAGAAGACTAAAAGACATGCAAGCTTTATGCATTATATGACCTGTACTGGTCCTGTAATGGAAAACAGTCTTATTAGAACATAATTGGCACAATTACCTAAGTTGGTGTAAGGACTGTAAATTAGCATTAAGTATTGTATTATTGTATACATTTCCTGACTTTATAGATTTTTCAGTATTATTTAAGAACATATTCTTCATCTTAGGAAATGCAAATTGAAATATTAAAAGGATAAAGGGAAAGATTTCTGTAATACAAATACATATGTTAAGAAAAACATTTGCATATATATAATATAGAGAGAAAGTTTCAGATAGACAAAGAGAGAAATCATAAAGCAAATATGCTAACAATATTGATAAAACTGCACAAGAGTTTTTATCTGTGCAATTTATTGATGTTTGAAATTATTTCAAAATATAATGTTAAACTAATCACTAACTGGTTTCTGTTGTTTAAAAACAAAATTCTTTGGGAACTTTTCATTTCTTTAAGATTATATTTCAAATCAATGCCCTTGCTTGTTTTGGCAGTTGTAAAAGGCAGTTTATTTACTGGTAAGCAGAAGGAAGAGGGATTAGGCAAATCTGTATCAGAATAGCTTGTGAAAATTTCTAAAGCTCATGAAAAAATCATGGGCTTGTTGGTAGCTGAGAGATGGGGAGGACTGGCTGTAATAAGGAAATCTACCTGGAGCACAAAGGGTTAGAGGAAGAATTCAAGATTTACCTAGGCAGTGATAAGGGAGTCATATCTTTATCTTTTTCTATATTCATTGTGATTCTCTACTAGAGTTGGAAATAACTGTAGTGTTAAAAATTTTACATAATCAGGTATGGAAAAATAAAATTCTTTTTTCCTAACTAAACTTAATTACATAACTCTCAATCTTCCATTTCAAATTTTTTTCTGTCCAATTCAAAATTTCTCAGAAAATTCGGTTTTCTCCTTTTCTACTCATTCTTCTTTTTCCATATTTTGTGATCTAAATGGATGGGGGTAGGGAGTGAGAGGGATGGCATATGCAAAATTGAGAGGATAATGCTGATTTCTCTTTTCTGCCAATCTTGGCTTAGAGCAGGGTCTCTTCCCCATTCAACAGGCTTTATTTCCACGTCATCCACTGCTCTTTTGTCACTATATCCTACACTCCTCCAAACTTGCATTTTTAAGGAATGCAAGTGAGTTATTTTATAGATTATTGATCAAATCTTTGAGGTTCCGCTTTCTCTTTATCAGACCTAAGGCCTCTGAAGTTCCACAGGTCCACTCTCAAGCTTTCCCTATTTTTTTTTTTTTTAGAAATATGGAACATTTTGTAATATTCTGCTAAAATCCCTAGGGACAAAGGAGATTGGGGAAATGTGTCTCTCAGGCACTTTCTGAACAATCACATATTCACTCGATTGTAGTTCTTCCTTGTTGGTGCACTGGGGGGGGAAGGAGAGGCTTTATTCTATGATGCTGTGGTCCTCTGTGACTTTCTTCTATGCCATCTTCCTACAGATCTGTCTAGAATAGGAAAGGAAAGGGGATACTGAGAATCTTCTCAGATTCCGTTAACATCAAATCTCTAATCAAGCTCCTTACACTTCTGCTCCTTTTGGGAGAAAATCTTCTCTTATATAATCAACATATCCCTCTTTCACCCCCACCTCAAACATACGACGCAGACATGCATACACAAGCACATAATTTTTTAAAAGTACAAACTATTCTTGGAGTCCACCATACTCTCAACGTTTTGGAAAAAGCAAAAAATTACTTTTCATTCTCAAATTCTTAAAGTCACCTGATTTTTCAGATATCTCTCCCTGCTTTTTGAACTTTACAAAATCTATGAAGCCACACAAGTGACTTGTTTTTGCCTGCTGCTTGTTTTCTGTTTTCCTTTCTAAGAGCAAATAGAATCTTTTTAGGATTGGCAGACAATGATCCAGTGAAGACTAGGAAGGAAAGTCTCAGAAACAGCAACAACAAAATTACTTAATATTTCCAACATTTTAGCTCTTTTCTGAACTTAAAATGCAGTTCCCATTTTTTCCACCAATGCATTTGTACACCCCTACTTTGTGCCTGGCAATTGTTGGTTCTGTACTCATGGTATCCATGGTAAATACAGAGGCAAAATGTAGTCCTAGGAGTCCAAAGGATGGATCTGAAACTAGTCACAGTTGGGGAGTACTGGTGGGGGTCAGATTAAGAGTGACTGCCAGAGGAATTCTGATACTATGGACTTCAGGCAAGACTGTACTGGAATAGCCTCTGCACTCTAAGCAGAACTGGTACATTCCGGAAGTGTCTTATAATCCATAAGATATATGGCTTCAGAAGTTGTTTCATCAGCCCACCTCTGAGCACTACTGAACAGCAGTGATAGAAACATAGTCACCAGAAATAAAGTCCTTTAATATAGCTGCTCTGGCAGCACTGAAACAATATTCATCATAGCACACCTCTACTGAGCTGCACATGTGCAGAAAATAGAAGACAGCAGGAGACCCAACTGCTTCTGTAAAGTGAGCTGAAATGGGGGTAATCACAAGCAGAGAGGGCAGCAGAAACATGTTAAGGATTCATAGAAGCACAGCCTCAAGCTATGCAGCATAACTGAATATGTGAGAAGGGGCATGCTGCTGAGGAAATGAAAGAAGAAACTTGCTCTTAAAAATCTATTTCTGATCAAAGGGGGCACTTATATGCAGCTATCTTCATTTCTGATTTTAAATCACAAAGATTAGTATGGATGCCAAAACTTATCAGAAAGCACATTTGCATTTATCTAGTATATTTGAGTTTTTTTATAGTTGCCTTTACTTAGTGTTTTCCCAGGTAAATTAGTGATTATTTTGTACTGCATATAAGAAACACAATTCTACTAATTTCTTAAAAGCTGTTCCAAGTTAATTTGGCAGGGATGATGGTTTATAATTTCCTAGGTTGCTAAAGCAGACATCATGAAATGGGTAGGTTTAAACAAATGGGAATTTCTTACCTTAGTTTTGAGGCTTAGAAAATATCCAAATCAAGGCATCATCAAGGTAATGCTTTATTCCTGAAG
>JAQZBX010012328.1:0-41366 GCA_029593785.1 Cabassous unicinctus
GGTGTGCCCATAGCTCCCAGGTAGACCACAGGTAGATGATGGTGGTGTGCCCATAGCTCCCAGGTAGACCACAGGTAGATGATGGTGGTGTGCCCATAGCTCCCAGGTAGACCACAGGTAGATGATGGTGGTGTGCCCATAGCTCCCAGGTAGACCACAGGTAGATGATGGTGGTGTGCCCATAGCGCCACACACAGCGGCCTCAGCAGGCAGGCCATGGCGAGTGAAATCTTCGCCAGCACAGAGGGTCCCCAAACCCAAGGCTTGCAGTGCACAGACGTGCTTTGGTGGTGGGCTGGAGAGGGGTAGGACTATCATGTTACCAGGGCTGAAGATCCAGGCTTGTACTTGGTGGCTACACCAAAGATAGCATCCTAGTGCCTTATTTCTTGTGTTGCCTTTGGGCCACTTTAGGATTTCTGTGTCTATAAACACTCAGTAAGGCAGCCTTTACGTTCTGTACAATGTTTCCACTTTATTCTCAGCAGGATTAATGCCCCTTGTTGAATTCCCATCTCCTCAAAGCTTAGCAAAATTGGAATTGATTGTGGGGTAGATAGAAGTATTTCAGTTTAAATTTAAAATCCCAGTATAACTTGAGCAAAGGAATTGCATTCTTTTCTCATTGAAAGTTCAAATGACTCAGCAATAGTTTGGAATTGTCTTCCACCAGCTTCTCGATTTATACATTAAACGCCTTTTGAGATCATCGCTCTTCTTTAGATTAAAGAAGGCACAGTAAAAATGCTCTATTTTCCTGGCTTGAGCTATATGACAGCCTCCTAATTACTTATCCTCAAGCTTCTCCCCCTCGATACTTTATTGGACACCATGTCCAGGGCCTTTTCCCTGATGTTTGGTTAGCTCCATTCATCTCACAGCCCTACTCACAATATTGAAATGTCTTGGTGTCTTTCCAGATGTCTTTATATCCGTACTCACTTTCCTCCACTCATTTTCGAGGCAGGGCCATTATGCAAATTGCTCCCAATGTCTACCCCAAACTCTGTGACTCCCCACAATGTCTTGGTGTCCCAAGATTCTAGGATTGTAGAGAAAAAAGTGGTCTTGGAAGAATTTATTAATCTATTCATAGCCTAAATTTCTTCTGGGAGTCAAATTCACCAAGTTTGACGGAAAGAAAGAGCATTTATAATTAACCTAATGATTCCGAAATTGCAATATCTTCTCGAGTTTCAAGTTTACAGCTCTTCCTGTTAACCCGGCAGCCCACATTGCAAAGAACTGAATTTACCTGGAAGCCAAGAGGTATTTTTCTCATCTTTTGCCCCCTCCTCCCATATGTTAGGCCAGAGTTAGACTCACTCAGTATTTGTCAGGGTGAGTTCCTTCCAGTTGGCTGGACTGATGGGCTCAGTTCCTTGCTGGCTATTTCCCAGAGGCATACTCAGTTCCTTGCCAGGTGGACCTCCTGTAGGGAAGCTCACAACATAGCAGTTTACTTCCCTCAGAGACAACAAGCAAGAGAAGGAGAAAATGACCGAGACCGCCCAAGAGAGAAACCATAGCCTTTTTTTCATATAATAAACTTTATTTTTAAAGAAGTTTTAGATTACAGAAAAGTTACATTGAAAGTATAGGGACTCCCCAAAACCCCACCCTCTTCCCACATTTTCTCCTATTAATAACATCTTATATTAGTGTGGTACATTTGTTACAATTGATGAACAAACATTGAAGCATTGCTACTAACCAAGGTCTATAGTTTACAATATGGTTTACACTTTGCACCATACAATTTTACAGTTTTTCACAAAATGTATAATGGCCTGTATCTATCTTTGCAATATCATGCAGAACAATTCCAATGCCCTAAAATGCCCCATATTCCACCTATACTTCCCTGCCCCTCCTCTCAGAACCTCTGATGACCACTGTCTTTATATCAAGATTACAAGCTCTTCCTTTACTACAATAATAATAAGTCTGCTTTGGTCCATGGTTGCATCCCCCCCTTATGTTTGTTCATTCCAATTTTCTAAGTTGTCCTGGATGAATCTGATAACTGGAGGGTAGGTATTGGCTGCAACTCTGCTGAGATTCAGGACTCAACTGGCCTATGTACAGACCAAAGATTTAAATCTCTGGGACATATATTTAATGGGTATAGTGCTAATTTTAGGTTCAAATAAAAGGAGTAGAAGAATCATTTGTAGGGGACTTATAATTGAGTCTAACTATCTTACATTGGGGAAATAGATTATAATACATTCCAAGGTAAGGCCTATCAACGGGGTGCTGATTTCTTGGGGTTGTGTGCCCTACCTATAGTGTCTAAATGTCTCTAGAGCCCTCAGGAGCTCCTCCTGCTTAAGGCGCTGTTTACTGTGGCAATCAATGAAATCCTCCTGCGACATGCATAAGTGTAACCTCTGGAATGACCTCCCGACTCACTTTGAAATCTCTTAGCTGTAAAAACTTTTTTGTATTTAATTACCTCTCTTTTGGTCAAGTTTTTTTTTTCAAATGAATGACTGGTTGGCTGTTGGTGTTAATCCCTCAGGGCCAGGAAGGTTCATCCCTGGGAGTCATATCCCACACGGGGGTGGGGGTGGGGGTGAGGTAGTGAGTTGATTTGCTGAGTTTGATTTAGAGAGAGGCCACATTTGAGTAACAAGAAGGTCTTCCAGAGGTAACTCTTAGGCAATAGTTATTATTAGGCTAAGTTTCGATTTTATAAGAATAAGGTCCATAAGTACAAGCATTAATATTGAGGGCTTTGTCTATTGGACTGGTTTATTAGGCACTGCCTATGTTCTCTAGAGATTCTTGCCACTCTGCTTGAGACGGTAGCAGGGCCTCCCCAGCAGGGGAGTTTAATATTTCACCCACTGAGATAACACCCTATGACCACATGAACACATTCATATTCTGTATAGGCATGCCCTAGGTGCACCCTTCCCTAAATATCCCCTCACCACTGACACCCTGCACCAGTGACTCTCCCCTGCTGCACTTGCCTAATGAACACTCCCATAATTGTCTTCTCAACTATAGTTCTCTACCTCCCCAGAGTTCATCTGTTCCTTCCTCCAGCCCTCCCCGCAGCTCCATGGATAGCCCCATCCACCCAATACTTCTCACACTCACACTCCAGCACGTCAATCCCACTCACATAGCTGCACCACCATCACCCTCTTCCACTGGCAAATCACCTCATCTATGTTGTAATAGATTCTGTCCAGATTGAGCATCGGCTCACCACTCTCTACAACCTTTCTATCTCCTGGTAACCTATTCAGTCTCTACCTCTATGAGTCTGCTCAATATCCTTAGTTCATATCAGTGAGATCATGTAACATTTGTCCTTTAGGACTGACTTACTTCACTCAACATAAGGACTTCAAGATTCATCCATGTTGTCACATGTGTCAATACTTCTTCCTTCTTACAACTGAGTAACACTACATCAGATGTATAGATCACATTTTGCTTATCCATTTATCCATCAACAGACACTTGAGTTGCTTCCAACTTTTGGCAATTGTGAATAAAGCCACGATGAACCTTGATGTGCATTTATCTCTTTGCAACTCTGCTTCCAATTCTTTTGGGTATATTCCTAGTATTGGGACTGCTGGATCATATGGTAATTCTGTACTTCATATGCTTCTCTACATCATCTTCTAGGAGCTTTATGGTACTGGCTCCTATATTTAGGTCTTTGATCCATCTTGAGTTACTTTTTGTATAGGGCATGAGATGGTGATCCTCTTTCATTCCTTTGGATATGGATATCCTGTTAACCAAAACTATTCTGTCCCAGTTGAGTGGGCTTGGTGGCGTGGTCAAATATCAGTGGATAATTATGCATGAGTCTAAATCTGAACTCTCAATTTGGTACCATTGATCAGTTTTTCTATCCTTGTCCCAATATCATGCAGTTTTGAACAGTATAACTTTGTAGTATGTTTAATATCAGGTATTATGATTCCTTCAATTTCATTTTTCTTTTTCAAGATGTTTTTGGCTATTCAGGGCCCCATACCTTTCCAAATAAATTTGTAATTAGTTTTTCCAGTTCAGTGAAAAATGCTGTTGAAACATTTATTGGGATTGCATTGAATTTGAAAATCAATTTTGGTAGGACAGACATCTTAATGATATTTCGTTTTCTAATCAATGAACATGGAATATTCTTCCATTTATTTAGGTCTCTTTGATTTCCTTTAGCAATGTTGTGTAGTTTCTGTATACAAGTCCTTTACATCCTTAGTTAAGTTTATTCCTAGATATTTGATTCTTTTAGTTGCTATTGTAAATGGATTTTTTTTTCTTGATTTTCTCCTCAAATTGCTCATTATTAGTGTACAGAACCACTATTGATTTTGCATGCTGATCTTATATCTTGCCACTTTACTGAACTCATTTATCAGCTCTAGAAGCTTTGTTGTAGATTTTTTGAGACTTTCTGCATATAAGATCATGTCATCTGCAAATAGTGAAAGTTTTACTTCTTCCTTTCCAATTTGGATGCCTTTAATTTCCTTTTCTTACCTAAGTGCTCAAAAGCAAATACTTCTAATACAATGTTGAATAAGAGTAGCGACAGTGAGCATCCTTGCCTTTTTCAAGATCTTAGAGGGAAAACCTTTTACCATTGAGTATGCTGTTAGCTGTGGCTTTTTCATATATGCCCTTCAACATGTTGAGCAAGTTTCCTTCAAATCTTTTCTTTTTAAGTGTTTTTGTCAAGAAAGAATACTGTATTTTCCCAAATGCCTTTTCTGCCCTGATAGACAATATCATGTGGCCTTTTCCTTTCACCTGTTAATGTGATGTATTACATTAATTGATTTCCTTATGTTGATCCATCCTTGAAAGCCTGGTAAAAAATCCACTTGATCATGCTGTATAATTCATCTGATATGTTGTTGAATGCAATTTGCAAGTATTCTGTTGTGTATTTTTGCAGCTAAGTTCCTTAGAGAGATTGTTTCGTAGTTTTCTTTTCTTGTAGTATCTTTATGTGGCTTTGGTGTTAGGGTAATGTTGGCATCATAGAATGTATTAGAATTCCCTCCTCTGGAAATTTTTGGAAGAGTTTGAGCAGGATTGATATTATTTCCTTCCAGAGTGATTCATAGGATTCACCTATTAAGCCATCTGGTTCTGGGTTTTTCTTGGTTGGGAGATTTTTGATGACTAATTCAATCTCACTACTTGTGATTGGTCTGTTGCATTCTTCTATTTCCTGTTTCATCAATGTAGGTTGATCATGTGATTCTAGAAATTCATCTATTTCATTTAAATTGTCCATCTTGTTGGGATACAATTTTTCAAAGCATCCTATTGTGATACTCTTTATTTCTGTGGGTCAGTGCTCATATCCCTGCTCTCATTTCTGATTTTATTTATTTGCATCTTCTGTCTTTTTTTCTTTGATAGTTTAGCTAAGGGTTTGAAAATTTTACTAATATTCTCAAAGAACCAGCTTTTGGTTTAGTTAGTTCTTTCTAATGTATTTTTATTCTCATTTTCATTTAATTCTGTTGTAATCTTTGTTATTTCCTTCCTACTTCTTGCTTTGGGATTAGAGTGTTTTTCTTTTTCTAGCTCCTTCACATGTGCAGTTAGGTCTTTCATTTATCTCTTTCTCCTTCTTTTTTTTTTAGGAGGCCCTGGGGCTTGAACCTGGGACCTCATACATGGGAAGCAGGCACTCATCCACTGAGCTACACCTGCTCCCAATTTCTTATTTTTTAATGTAGGTATTTAGGGCTATAAATTTACTTCTCAGCACAGATTTAGCTGCATCCCATAAATTTTGAAATGTTGTGTTCTTATTTTTATTCACTTCGAGGTAGTTACTGATTTCTCTAGCAATTTCCTCCTTGAACTACTGATTGTTTAAGAGTGTGTTGTTTAACCTCCATATATTTGTGCCTTTTCTGGTTCTCCATCCTTTGTTGATTTCCAGCTTCATTCCATTGTGGTCAGAGAAAGTGCTTTGTGTGATTTCAATCTTTCTAAAATCGTTGAGACTTGTTCTATGATCTAGCATGTTGTCTATCCTGGAGAATGATCCATGATCATTTGAGAAGAATGTATATCCTGCTGTTTTGGGGTGTAATTTTCTGTATAAGTCCTTTGGGTCTAGTTCCTCTAATGTATTATTCAAGGTCTCTGTTTATTTATTGAGCCTCTGTTGAGATGTTCTGTCTAATGGTGATAATGGTGTATTGAAGTCCTTAACTATGATTGTAGAGGCATTTATTTCTCCCCTTACACTTTTCTGTTTTTGCTTCATGAATTTTGGGGCTCCCTGGTTATATGCATAAATATTTGATTACTCTTTCTTTTTGGTAGATTACCCCTTTTATAAATATGTATTGTCCTTTGTCTCTTACAGCAGTTTTGCATTTCAATTCTATTTTGTCTGATTTTAGTGTAGCTACTCCTGCTCTTTTATGCTTAATGTTTCCATGTAAAATCATTTTCCAACTTTTCACTAGCTACTTGTTTGTGTCCCTGTGTCTAACCTGAGTTTCTTGTAGACAGCATATAGATGGATCATATTTCCCTATCCATTCTGCCAATCTGTGCTTTTTGATTGGAGAGTTTAATCCATTAACTTTCAATGTTCTTACTGTAAAGGCAGTACTCACATTAGCCATTTTTTCTTTAGGCTTAGATATATATATATCATATTTTATTTTCATTTCTCTTTTTATCCTTTTAGTTACTCTTACTAATAATCTTCCTTTCTATATTCTCTTACAATTCTTTCTCTTATTCCTGGTTTTTCCTTTCAACCTGCAGATTTCCTTGTAGTATTTCTTGAAGGGCTAGACTCTTGTTGACAAATTCTGTCAATTTCTATTTATCTGTGAATATTTTGATCTCTCCCTCATTTTTAATGGCAATTTTGTTAGGTGCAGAATTCTTGTCTGGCAGTTTTTTCTTTCAGCACTTTACCTATGTCATACCACTGCCTTCTCACCTCCATGGTTTCTGAAGAGAAATCAGCATTTAATCTTATTGAGTTTCCTTTATATGTAATGGATCCCTTTTCTCTTGCTGCTTTCAAGGGTATGATTTTGTCTTGAGCTTTTTCACAATCTGTTAAGAACGTGTCTCAGGGTAGATCTTCCAGGATTTATTGTGCTTGTTGTATGCTGCACTTTCTGGACTTGTACATCCCTTTCCCTCATAAGAGTTGGGAAATTTTTGGCCATTATTTCCTTAAACATTCTTACTGCCCCCTTTCCCTTCTCTTCCCCTCTAGCATGCAAATAATGTGTATGTTTGTGCATTTCATGTTGTCATTCAGTTCCCTGAGTCCCTGCTGAATTTTTTCCTTTTTTTTGGTCTATCTGTTCTTCCATCTGTGTGATTTCAGATGTCCTAACTTTGACATCACTAATCCTTTCCTCTGTCTGTTCAACTCTGCTGTTATGTACTTCTATTGTGTTTTTAATTTCTTGCATTGTGCCTTTCATCACTGTAAGATCTGTTATCATTTTAGGTATGTTTACAATTTCTTTTGTATGGTCCCCCATTGTCTTCTTGATATCCTTTATCTCTTCCTTCATTTCATTAAGTTGATTCATGATATTTGTTTGGACATCTTTGATTTTTGCTTTTTAGTTTGTTCATTAGACTGGGCCATGACTTCATGTTTCTTAGTATGGCTTGTCATTTTATGCTGATTTCTAGGCATCTGTTTATCTTGATGGGTTTATTCAGTTGGTTAGTTGCTCTTTCTAGTCTAGGGTTGCTGGTTTGTTTTTTTTTTTTTGCATTAAAAGTTTGTTTTAACACTTGGTTCCACTTATTCTATATCTTTGTAGATGCCCATATTCAACTTCCCACATTTTCTGGAGGAGGAGTGCAGCCTGCTGTTCCTTACTCTACCATCTTGGATTCCCCCATAGTCTTTTTATAACTTAATCTCAGGAGTGACATGCCATCACTTTTGCTGTATTTTGCATTAGCAGTGAGTCACAAGGTCCAGCTAATACTCAAGAGGAGAGGATTACACAAGGGTATGAATAATAGGAAGTGGCAATCAATAGGAGCTTTGTCAGAGGCTGCCTACAACAATTTACTCTCAAGTCACTATGATTCACACTCTTCCCATATGCAGAATCTTATACCATATTATAGTAACAATTCAAGTTCCAGAATCTCACTATCAAAATGTGTTCCTGGTCTCAACCTGTAGATCTGTAAAACTAAAGAGACAAGCTGTCTGTCCCCCACATACCCAATGTACAATGCTGAGACAGGCATAAACTAAACTTTATAGACATTCATTCCTATTTAAAAGGGTTCCCCTTTTTTAGGAGTTAAAAAGTCACAGGTATGTAAAAATTCTGAATACCTATTCTATAGATAAGGAATATGTGGTCAAGTGACTTACCTAAAAATAAATAGTTCTTATATGGTAAAGTTTCGATTCTCAACAACAGATTTATCAAAGAAATGAAATGAATCTAAATTTAATGAGAATAATAACAAAATATAATTTAAATCACTTAAAATTTTGTGAGAATAATATTGAAATATAAGTGGAAGTTTTTAAAAGTAGATTTCAAGGGCAGCTTTGTTGTGGAGATGTAGAATTAGAAGTGAAGGCAGCATGCTGAAGAGGACATACATTACAAAATGTTCAAAGCCAGACCTCGAGGTTGGATGAAAAGTTGCAGTTGGAAAATTAGATTCAAATGTGTCATCTTGTCACTCCTATTGGAAACCAGGAGCAAAGGTGCACTCCCAAAGTACCTCAAGGTGAGGATGGTGTTACACAGATGGAAGGTTTGGAGGAATCCTCTTTTATCTGTTGGGAGAGAAAAGAGCAGTCTGAAAGCACACAAAAGACAAACTTTCCTCAGAGGTTGAGTATGTGCCAGGACAGTAGAGTAAGAAGAGGGTCTCTAGAAAGGGCCCTGGGTCAAGAGTAATCATTATGTAGATTGATTTTCATGGAAGAGATAAATAGCAACCATTAGGTTAGAGATGTCCATGAAAGACAGATGGTGCTGGAAGCAGGACAGGGAAAGTATAGAAATAAGCTATTATGCTTTTCTGTCTTCCAGAAGAGAGATGGAGAGGAAATGGAAAGATGAGCAGCAGAATGTATATATGCAGAAGAAAAGCTTGGCATAGATCCACAAGCTCCTGATGGGGGAGGTTGCCTTTCTGTGTCAGATTAGCATCAGGTTTGCTTTCTCTTTTTGTATTTCTGGATTCCCTTTCCTGAAATATGGTAGGTCCTTCAAGAGAAAAAGTCTTGATCCAGCCCATTTCTGGAATGCTCTAGTGAAAAGCCATCCAATCTGATAATTTCAAGGTAATCTTACAATTTATAAATAATTTATATTATTCTCAGATTTATCTAAGTTACCAAGATCAGATATTAAAATGCTCATTTAGGCCATTGGTGTGCTAATTACAGATGCTCATTATCCATCCCAAGACTGAGGAGAATTCAAATAACTGGTGGATGATGTGAAAGTAACCAGACCAAATAATTTACTTCTTCCCTAGGCAATAGCCTACACAATGCCCAAAAGATTCTGCTTCAAATTAATTTATTTTTTGTAGAAAATTATATTACCAAGTGCTACCTAGACATTCTGTAGGAATGTGTTATCAGATCAGCATATTTCCAGCCATTGAGAGCTTAGCATGAAGCACTTCATCACCTCATAAACCACAGGTCAATGCATCACAGGGCAAGTATATTTTAAAGGAGGAAGGAATAAAGAGAGAACTATTGATGGTAAAATTGGGCTAAGAACACAGAAAAGGAAGGGGTATGGCCTGATTTCATGTAACCAATGTCTTCTTCCTCCAAAGTCCCATTCTCTTCCACGTCAATGCCAGCATTCATAATATGTGGGAGCTTGTTCTTTGATGTCTTGTAAGGACTCTCACAACTCAAAGAGTTGAAACCATTTCTTTGCTAATCTTCATTGACAGATAGATGTATAGGACCCCATGTCACTCCTTAAAAGAAAGCAGAAGTTTAATTTTTAAAATATAAGCTTTTTATCTTAAAGTGAGCCCATGTTTTTCTAGGTCAATCATTTACATTTGTTCCAATATAATTCTTTAATGCAAAACAATGGAGACACTCCTCAGCTGGCAGAGAAACATATTCATTGTGCAGTGTAATATTTAATGAGTATATTATTTCCAAGTTGTATTAAAGGAAAATGTACTAGGGCCTATTTGCGAAGTTTCACTCATCATGATCTGGGAGGCATTACTCATGAAGAATGTCCCAGGGAGCTTGTGACCAGGCTGGAAGCCCCCACTTCTGCTGCTCCAAGGCTCAGACTTAAATAGGTCATAATCTTGATGTTTCTCTTTTTGCAAGCATTGAAGTTCCCCCAATGGTAACCCAGAGGTCCCTCAGCTGATAAAAGTCAGCTTGAAATATTTTATGGCAGAAAAGTGTTGAGAGTAAACACACGTACATCTTAAGGAAGCAAATAGTGAAGTAAACATTTGAAAAAGATATAGCAGACATTTGGCAATATTCTTGGCTTCATTTTTGAAGAAGTTTTGATCACAGAAGGGTTACAATTGTGGCAGAGGAGGATCATTGGTGTGGGGAGTCAGTGATGCGGGATACATGGGAAGAAGTTCACCTGGGCATAAATATAAGGTATATAAATGTGTTCAAATGTTCGTGGGGCATTGTCACAGTGGGTAGAAATTCACACAATAACAGAAAGAATATTGAATGCCCATCCTGGAGAGCTCTGCCCATTCTCAAATGGAGCAGCAATAGTCCCCCAAGTGCAGGGACTATGAAGAAGGATGAAGAAGTGAAGAAGGATGGCCCATTGATGGGCCCTTGATATTGATGACTATGTTTATGGATCTTTGCTCTTGAAATTGCAACTTAGCTTACTGTTGTAGGGTGCCTAAGGGTTACCTCCTGAGAGCCTCCATGTTGCTCATGTGGCCTCTCTCTAAGCTAAACTCAGCATATAAATGCATTACCTCCTCTCCCCCCTCCCAGTGCAGGACATGACTCCCGGGGATGAGACTCCCTGGCACCAAGCACCAACTAGCAATGCAACTGGAAAAAGACCTCGATTAAAAGGGGGAAAAAGTAATGACAAATGAGTTTATATGACTAAGAGACTTCAAAGTGAGTGGGAAGTCATCCCAGTGGTAATGCTTATGCAAGTCTCAGCAGGATCTCATAGACTCCCAAAGTAGATAGTACCCAAAATAGTGGGGCTCCTGAGGGCTCTGGAGACACCCAGGACTTATGGTAATGACGGATATCTCTGGAGTTTGGTGCCTTGCCAGTGGGCGCTACTTTGGAGTTTGTGCTCTCGAGTGTGACAAAGTTAGACTTAGTTGTGACTTCTCTACACATGCCTCTTCTGTCCCTTCTATTAGAACCTATATTTAGTGCTGGAGTTGGTAGGTATACGTTCAAGAGACTTGAATCTGTCCATGTGCCAACTGGGCCCTGAGCCTCAGTGGAGTTGCAACACCTACTCTCCAGTTCATTGGACTCATCCAGGACAACTAACAAGTAGTTGAGAATGGACAACCACCATACAAGGAACTGAGAGAGTCTATAACTGCAAGCAAGAGAGTCTCATCCATCAGGGGAATTAGAGGTGGAGTGGGCATCACCATCCCATAATCCTCAGGATTGGGGAATAAAATATGGACTAGAGTGGACTTACTGGTATTCTACTATAGACTTATTGTGATGCTAGCAATGGAAGAAATTATATTACTGATGTGGAGGCAGTGGCCACTGGAGGTGTTGAAGGCAGGGAGAGGGAAAAAGAGTTGTAATATGGGGGCATTTTCGGGACTTGGAATTGTCCTGAATGACATTTCAACGACAGATATAGGCCATTATATATCCTGCCATAATCTACAGAATTGAGTGGGAGAGAGTGTAAACTACAATGTAAACTATAATCCATGCTTAGTGGCAATGCTCCAAAATGTATCCATCAATTGCAATGGATGTACCACACTAATGAAAGAAGTTGTTAATGTGGGGAAAAGTGGGAGGTGTGGGGGGTGGGGCATATGGGAATCTCTTACGTTTTTTATGCAACATTTTATGTAATCTAAGTATCTTTCAGAAAATTAAAAATTAAAAAAAGAAAACTAGTATGCTGATGTTAGCATAAAAAATAAATGGTGAAGTAAAAAACAAAATTAAGGATAAATAAGTACACTACATGGCGGTAAAATAAACAGTTATTCAGAAAGAGAAAACAATTTTTTGATTGTTTACCCCTAATAACATAATGTAAAATATATAAGAAATGGGTAATATTAAATGAGTGTGATCATATGTTTGTCTAATGAGCCATTATTTAACCTTGCAAAAAGTATTTGGAAAAATATACACTCTTCTTATACCCTTATGGAAAATTTATAAAAATTGACTATGTACTAAGAAGACACAACAATTTGAAAAAGACGTAATACACAGAAATTCTCAAACTGTTCTCCAAACACAATATAATACAATTAGAAATCAAAACCAAAATAAATGTATAAGAAATAAATCATCATTTAAAAATCAACTTCAATAAAAGAGGCAGAATGGTATTAATAAATTCTATTCAAGAAACAAATAGTTTCAGCCTTATATCATCTGTTTTAGAGAGCAGGAGAATTTTTTAAAGGATAATAGAAGTACAAGAAATAATCATGATAGTTCAAGCTTATGATTGCAAATGTCCTAAAGCAAAAAATAAACATATAATTTAAAATAGCCACAAATAGTCGTATATCTAAAAATAAATCTAACAGATGTTTAAGAATTTTTTGGAGAAGTACATATAGAATTCTTTCAAAGACAGGAAAGAAAATTCAAACAAATGGGAAGATAGACCAAGTGTTTGCATCAGAGATCTAACTATCAAAAAAATAATCATTAAAAACAATGAAATTGAAATAAAATCCAAACAGGGTATTTCTTTGAAATCAACAAGTTAAGTCAAATTCATATGAAAAAGTGTAGAGCCAAGAAAAGCTAAACAAGTGGATACTTTCAAAAATCTGTAGCTATCAAAAGGTATTATGATGCTATAGAAATTGGAACATTCTGGTAATGGCCTAGAAACAGAAAATAGGCTAGAAGAGGACCAAATTGAAATGTGAAGTGGCATTGCAGTTCAGCAAGTAAAAAGTAGACTATTGAACAGCATGATAGAGAGAAAATTGGCTGTCACTGGGGAGGGGTAGCTATATACTGCTTAAAAGAGAAACATGCTAAATATAATACACAGAAAGGGTGATGGTTAAAGGATATAAAAAAGAAGATGCAATCTCAAATTAAAAGAAAGATGGACAGCTCTTCTAAAGTTAGACAAGGTAAAATATATGGCAAGAACCATTACAAGAGATGAAGAGTGGAATTTCATAATGATAAAAAGGTTAATCCACTAAAAAGACAATAGTATTTCCCCAAATTTCTGTACCTAAAAGCATAGTCTCAAAATAAATAAAGCAGATTGGCAAAATTAAAAGGAGAAATTAACAAATGAGATTAATTTGCCACCAAGTGTTGCATTTCTACACTACTCATTCAGTAAATGATAGAAGAATCAGACAAAATAAAACATGCAGAAGATAGTACCACAATTATCAGACTTGTCCTAACTGACCAATAAAAATCTTACACCCCAAAACAAAAGAATAGACATTATTTTCACATGTACATGGAACTTTTAACAAAATTGACCATATGCTGGACCATAAAGCAATTCTTAACAAATTTAAAGGACTGAAATCATAAGTACTATATTCTCTAATGAGAATTTATTTCAGCTAGAACTAAAAAACAAAAATGGAATATTTCCACATCTTTGGAAAAAATGAAATACACTTGTTAACACATGGCTCAAAACAAAAGTAACAGAGGAAATTAGACCATATTTTGAACTAAATGAAAACAAAAATACAACATCAAACCATGTGAGTTACAACAAAGCCATGCCTAAAGGAAATTTTTCCTGTCCTAAATGTATGTATTTAACAAGAGGTTGGGAAGCCCACTCAAGTGGGACAGATTGGCCTCTTCAACAAATGGTGCTTGGAGAACTGAATATCCATATAAAAAGAATGAGAGAGGAACATCATGTCATGCCCTATGCAAAAATCAACTCAGGATGGATCAAATACCTAAATATAAGAGCCAAGAACATAAAGCTCCTAGAAGACAGTATAGGGAAGCATCTATGAGATCTTGTAGTAGGAAATGGTTTTATAAACGTTACACCCTAAGCACGAGCAACAAAGGATAAAATAGATAAATGGGACCTCCTCAAAATTAAAAACGTCTGTGCTTCAAAGGAGTTTGTCAAGAAAGTGAAAAGGCAGCCTACTCAATGGGAAAAAATATTTGGTAACCATCTGTCTGATAAGGGCCTAATATCCAGCATATATCAAGAAATCCTACATCTCAAAAATAAAAAGACAAACAACCCATTTAAAAAATGGGCAAGAATTTAGAATAGACACTTTTCCAAAGAAGAAATACAAATGGCTAAAAAGCACATGAAAAGATGTTCAACATCAGTAGCTATTAAGGAAATGCAAATCAACACTACAATGAGATATCATCTTATACCCTTTAAGCTATTAAAAAACAGAGGACTACAAGTGTTGGAGAGGATGTGGAACCCTCATCCTCTAGGTATATACCCAAAATACCTAGAAGAATTGAAAGCAGGGAAATGAGCAGATACATGTACACCAATTTTCATAGCGTCATTATTCACTACTGCCAAAAATTGGAAGCAACCCAAGTGCCCATCAACAGATGAATGGATAAGCAAATTGTGGTACATACATACAATGGAATATTACTCGGCTGTAAGAAGGAATGCAGTATTAACATACAGGACAACATGGATAAATCTTGAAGACCTTATGTTGAGTGAAGTAAGCCAGTCACTGAAGGACAAATATTACATGACCTCACTGATATGACTTAAGCAAATTGAGCAGACTCACAGAACTAGAGTCTGGAAGATAAGATAACAGGAGACAGAAAGGGAGTAGAGGATGGTGAGCCAGTGCCCAATACAGGCAAAATCTATGATAAGGCGGAAGGGTGGCTTTGGGCAGTGGTTGGGGTGATAGCGGTGCAGTGATGTGATTGGGTTCAATAGTGCTGGAATGCTAGGAAAAGTAGGGTAGAGGTTTGGGTTGGACGATCCATGCAACTGGGGGAGGGCTGGAGGAAGGAGCAGGTGAAGTCTGGGGATATATAGGACTCTGGTTAAAACTACAATGGTGGGAATGTTCTTCTGGCAAATATGGCAGGGGAGGGTCACTGGTGCAGGGCATTGGGAGTGGGCAGATATGCAGGATAGGGCATGCTTCTATGGAATATAAAAGTGTTCATCTTGTCATAGTGTATTATCTCTGTGGGTGCACATCCATGCAATAAACAAGAAAGTATTGAACTTCCATCCTGGGGAGTACTGCTATGTTCTCAATTAGAGAGGCAAGGATCTCTCAGCAACATAGGCAGTGCCTAGTAAGAGAAAACAGACCACTGTGTCAAACCCTCAATATTATTGTATTACTCAGCTGTAGTGAAAAGCTGAAAAACTTTTTTGATGATAAAGTGAAAAAAATAAGATGCTGGGGAACATATGGAAGAAATTAGAAATTGCACTGCACATAAAAGATAACACATCTTATATGATGAAAGACACAAAGAAAAAATTTTTATTTTTTTATTTTTTGTTATTTTACTTGTTATTATTATTTTATTTTATTATTATTTTTATTTGCTTATTTTTTGGCTTTGTTTTTGGGGAGGTTTGGGAATGCAGAAGGGTCACAACGGTGGCAGGGGAAGATCACTGGTGCAGAGTGTTAGTGATGGGGGGATGTGTGGGGAGGGATGCACCTGGGCCATGCCTCTATGGCATATGAGTACATTCAAATGGTCATGGGGTGTTGTATCAATGGTTGGAGACCCACACAATAGTCGAAAGAATATTGAATTCTCATCCTTGGAAGTCCTGTTACATTTTCTAATAAAGCAGCACGAATCCCCCGAATACATGGGCAGTGCCTAGTGGAAGAAGACAGACTATTATGCCAGGCTCTTAATATACGGTTGTACTTATGAACCTGGTTCTTGTGAAATTGAAACTTAGTCTAGTAATATATATTGCCTAAGAGTTATTTCCTAAAAGCCTCCTTGTTGCTCAAATGTGGCCTCCCTCTAAGCTAAATTCAGCATATAAACACATTACCTTCCCCCTGGTCTGGGACATGACTCTCAGGGATGAGCCTCCCTGGCACCAAGGGATTATTACCAAGCATCAACTAGGGATGCATTTGGAAAAAGACCTTGACCAAAAGGGGGAAATGTTAAATAACAATGAGTTTTTATGGCTAAGAGATTTCAAATTGAGTTGGAAGGTCATTTCTGAGGTTTTGCTTATGCATATCTCAAGAGGATCTCATAGACTGCCACAGTCAATTGGGGCAGTCAGTGAGGCTCCTGAAGGTTCTATTGGGGTTCCTGAAAGTTCTACAGACATCTAGACACTATAGGTAGGGCAAACAATCTCAGGAATTTGGCACCCTGTCAGTGGGCCTTACTTTGGCATATAAGCTCCTCAATGTAACAGAGTTAGACTAATTTATAATTTCCCTACACATGGCTCTTCTGCCCCTTTTATTTGAACCTATAATTAGCACTATGTTCATTAAATATATGTCCCAGAGACTTAAATCTTTCATCTGTTCACATGCCGGTTGAGCCCTGAATCTCAGCAGAGTTACAACACTTACTGTCCAGTTCATTGGACTCACCCAGGACAGCTAACAAAAGGATGATGATGGACAATACCTATCCTAAAAAACAGAGAGTAGCTACAACTTCAAACAAGACAGCTCCATCCATCTGCCTCATGGTATCTAAGTTCTCTCTGAATCAGAAACAGAGTGGGCATCACCATCCCAAAATCCTCAAGATTGAGGAATGAACAAACATAAGGGGAGAATGCAAATATGGACTAAATTAGGCTTATTTATTCTAGCAATGGAAGAACTTGTATCATTGACATAAAGGCAGTGGCAACCAGAGGTTCTGAGGGGAGAGAGAGGGAAGAATAGGTGTAACACGGGGCATTTTTGGGACATCGGAATTGTCCTGCATGATATTGCAATGATGGATACAGGCTATTATACATTTTGTCAAAACCTATAAAATTGTGTGGTGCAAAGTGTAAACTATAATGTAAACTATAGACCATGGTTAGTAGCAACGCTTCAATATTTGTTAATCAATTGTAACAAATGTACCACACTAATGAATGATGTTGTTAATGGAAAGTATGGGAGGGGGTGGGGAATCCCCTATATTTTTAATGTAATATTTATGTAATCTAAAGCTTTTTTAATAATAAAAAATCAAAAAAATTAAAAAAGAAGAGGTTGGAAATACATTTTCTATCTATCTATTGCAGAAGTTAAGAAATAACAATAAATTAAACCCATGGAAAGTACAAGATTGGGAATGAGAATAAAAAGGACAGAAGTGACTATCATAGCGGGAGGCCGGCTAGTCACATACATACATGCACACATGCAGTCACTTCTTATTGTCCATGGCAGTTGTGCTCTACAGAGTTCTATATTATGTTCTATATAAGATTTACCAAGAATACTGAATTAGTGCATGTGGAATCATTGTTCCCAGGGGAAATGCTGGGTTAAGTTCCCACTGGTCACAACATGTTCATCAACCGATGAAAATATAACCTTGTTTTTTGAAGAAACCTTATTTAATATGTACTGTTGATTCATTTCATTGAACTCATGGCCAAAATCACTATAACTGATGCCTGAATGAAGCTTGTTTAATAAAATTATTTTCTTTATAAGACACATCACAGCCTTCCTGTGCTTAGGAACACCAGACAGCACTTCAGCACTACCCTTGGGGGGCAGGTTAAACAGTGAAATCATCAATACAAAGCACAAAAATCTGATAAATATGGCACCACATACACCTTGACAGTATGAGAGCTGAAGTAAGAAGTCAGAGCATCGTCTTGTTTGACCTCAGCTGGGAGCAAGCATTTTAGCATATCAATTTTTTGGTGCTCTGTGCATGTCTGTGAAGGACTACAAAAGCACCCCAAGTACTGCTTTTGGGTTACAAATAACTTTTAGTGAGTAGGCAAATTCACAAATTCCAAATTCACAAATTTGGAGTCCATTAATAACAAGGATTGACTCTGTGTGTTTCTGTGTGTGTGTACATATACAGCAGACAAGAGGAACAAACCAAAAGTTTGTTCTTTCAGGAAAATAAACCTGTATTTATTAACTAAGCCTCCACTGAGATTGGTAATAGAACAGGAGGCCTGTTATTATTACTGCTGTCAACATTATACTGAAGCCTGTGCACTGCAGCAAGAGATAACAGTAGAAGAGATAAGGATTTCCTGCAGCATTTTATAATGTCAGAAAGCAAAGAAAAGTGAAAAAAAAAAAGGATGGAGAAATGTTAATAAGACACAGAAGCCTACCTGAAAGAGCTTCCAGTAGCAAAAGACGGAGTGATTTGATCAATAAAATAAATAGCACTGTATTGGGTTACAGCCCAAAGTATAAAATAGGTATACATGAATTTACACTGATAGAGGTGAACAGATGAATAAACAAGAAAGGACAAATCTTCTTCACAGAAAAATTCAAAGTAATAAAATAGATGCCCCACCCAGCCTCGGGAAATGGAGCTTAATGTCCTTGCTCCTTGAGTGTGGACAGAACTTAGTAACTTGCATAGAAAGAATGAATGTGGAGAGAAGCAAAACAGTAACTTCAGGGGTGAGACCTGGCAGCCAGGCTCTCAAGCTAGGTGATTGTGGCCATTATCAGCGATAAGCCGTATTGCTAGCTCGCACCTTTGCTGTGATGGGATGAGACTGGTCATTTACCTCTGTCATCTTCCTCCCCAAAACCCATAACCCCAGTCTGATCACGCAGAAAAATCAGACAAATGAAAACTGAGCAACAATCTACTAAATATCTTTTCAAAACCAACAAGGTTATGAAAAATAAAGAAAGACCATAGGAGGCCAAGGAGAAATGATAACTAAATGTAATGTGGTATCCTGGCTTGGATACTGGAGGAGAAAAGGGGCTTTTGTGTAAAAACTGGTAAAATCCAAACAAACTCTAAATTTTAGTTAACAGTAATGTGTTATCGGTTTCTTAGTTTTGGCAAATTATATACGATGTTACCTTTAGGGAAAACTGGGTCAGGAAATCTTTGTATTATTTTTAAACTTTTATGTATATCAGAACTTAATCTAAAGTAAAAAATCTATTCTATATAAGGGTTGTGAAGAAGTAACAATACTGTTCTTATTCCCAGAGACATGATAGTGTCTGTAAAAAATCCAAGAGAATCTACAATAATAAATTTAGCTAGATTTCTGAAGAAAGGTCAATATTCAAAAATCAAATGCAATTTATTTTCATTAGCAGTAACAAAGAATGAAATTTTTGAAAAGATGCCATTTAAAATTGCATCAAAAATTACTAATATCTAGAAGCATATAAAAAGAAAATGTGTAAAAGTCCACATTTAAGTTTATAAGGCATGTGTGTGTTCATCAATCAAGACTTAATAACTCAAATTTTAAAAATAATTGATTCTTCCCAAATTGATATATACATTAGATGCAATAATAATAGACTTTGCTTGTTTGCCTGCTTATTTTTTGTGAAAATTGGTAAGCTTATTTTAAAACCTAAATGGGAATTCAAATGGCCATGATTAAACAAGTCATTCTTAAATATGAAGAATTGTTATAAAATATATTAATTATGACAGGGTGTCAGGAACATAAGGATACAAGGATAGACAGACTAATGAAACAATAAAAATCAATAATAGTTCTACAGACTTGTTGGGGACAAAGTGGCACTGTAAAGCAGTGGTCTTTCAATAACAGTATTAGGTCGACTTGATATTCAAGTGGTAAAATTGAAATGTGACCTTTATTTGACACCTTAAACACACTCAAAATAATTCCCTTATGAATTTTATATCTAAATATTAAGGATAAACAATAACACTTTAAGAGAATATGCTGATGGAATACAATAATGACTTTTGTATAGGAAAAGATTTCTTAAAGTAAGAAACTTACTTAAAGTAAGAAACTTTGAACACAAAGAAAGTTTCAGAAGTTGGAGAACATTAAATTTGTGAACATACCTTTACTGAAATAAAGCATTAAAATAATGAAAATGCAAGTCACAGTGTGGGAAAAAATATTTCAAGCATATGTAATGGACAAAATTCCCAATATATAAAAAACTTCTACAAATAGATAAGAAAAAGACCTAAAATAAAATTTGGGAAAACATTCCAAGAGGCATTTCATGAAGGGAAGAATTCAAAAAATTAATATTCATATTAAAATTTGCTTAATATCATTAGTCATCAGGGAAATGTAAATTAAAGCCACTAAGAGTTAATAGTACAATTATAATAATGTTCTTTCATCAATTCTAACAAATCTATCACACTAATGCAAGGTGTTAATAGTGGAAGGGGTATATGGGAACTCCGCATTTTCTGTGTGATTTTTCTGTAAACCCACAACTTCTCAAATTAAAAATAAAACACTGAGATAACACTACACATTCATCATGGTTGCTAAAATTTAAAAGGCTGTTGGAACTCTATCATACTGCTGGCACAAAGATAAATTGTTACCACCACTTTGGAAAACGATTTGGGACATGGCAATGTTGAGGAAAAGTATATCCTGTGACCCAGTAATTCCACTCCTAGGTATACTCCTGGCATGTGGGCAACAAAAAACATGCATGAGTGTATTTCATACGCACCTAAGGATGTGGACTAACGATCACCTGTTTCACAAAGCTAACAGCCAGGAGGTTTCTTGGGAGGGCTGGAAGCAAACGGTGGCCTTTGTCATTACTCAGCCGCCATGCCCACTCCTCTCTGGAGGGTGGGGCAGCTTGCTTAGGGCCAGACCGCCCCTGGGATGGGGCAGGTGTGAGGGAACAAGCACAGGGTCCAGCTGGCACTGATGGAGGACGTCCAGCCTGCTGGGCAGGACACCCTGTGTCTAGATGTAAGTCAACTACGTGGGGTAGAGTGATTCCTCGGGGAGGGAGGGTCCAACATCGTGCAACAGCGTTTCTCCAACGTCAGCTAGCTAGGGCATGTGAAAAGCAGCTGGGATGGTGGAAAGCCGTAACTCCTGGCAGGAAGTCAGCCTCAGGGGCGTCTGCCAGAAGGGAGAGGCTGTGGAGGAGGCCCTGAGCTTTGGTTCAGGGACAGAATTCCTACGCCTTGACCGGAAAGACAAGAGAACGGAGGGCCTGTCAGAGAGGAGCAAGAGTTCTGAGGAGAAACTCCAGCAGTTGTCAAACCTGGCGCCTTGTGTTGGGGACCACTCAGTGCGAGGCGTGTCGTAGGCTCTCTCCTCACTCCCTGCTGCTCATTCTTCTCACCGCTGGCGCCATCTGCAGTGTCTCCCCACAAGTGGTCACGTGTCTGCCACGCGGTCCAAGGTGGCCATGTAGACAGCTGGGCTGAAGAATGAACAGGAGGGACAGCGTGCCAAGTCCAAGCAGGAGCTTCTCCTCTGCCGTGAGCTCGGTGGTACTTCCCCAGCCGGGGCATCTCCTTCAGCCTCGATCCCAGAGCTAGGACACACAAGTGGATCCATCATGTAGTGGGAGAGAGGTCACTGTTTGTCAGGGCAAGCCACTGAGCTGCTGAGCTCGTGCTTCCCACAGGAAAGCTGACTGACACAACAAAGAATTCCTGGAGAAGCAGGCAGAGCTGGTTAATGACGCTCTGCCCTGGACAGGTCTACCTGGAGAGTCCAAGGGGGCCTGGAGCACACAGGTGGGAGACAAGCGTGGTCAGGAGGCACACAGAGGCCAGGGCCCACCCGGGCTGGCCCAAAAGCAAGCGGATGGCCCTTTTTTCTTGAACTCTTTGTGTTGTGCTGTTTCATGGATTTTTTTCTTTTATTCTAGTACTCTATATGCGAGGTCAAATATCCCATTTTAATGACATTCAAATATATAATTCAGCACTGTTAATTATATTCACAATATTCTGCTACCGTCATCTCTCTCCATTACCAAAACTTTTCCGTGATCACAAATAGAGACTATATATATTAAGCCATAATTCCCTATTCCATATGGTCTTAAGAAATCATTTCACATGGGTCATGAAATTCCGGAAAATTATTTTTAAGATGGATAATAAGACTAGACTATTTTTCTTGTGTTCCTGTCACATCTTTCACCTGGACAGTGCTGAATAAACACTGGCAATTCTTACTATCCAATTCCTATTGTAATCAGTTCAAAGGAATTTAGTGTGCCACAGTTGAAGCTTGTATCGGTAATTTTTTTCCTGAGATGGATCTTTGCCACATATATTCTAGTTCCAAGTCTATCTTGTGTTTGGGTAAATTACCTTCCAATACTGACGATTATCCCAATTTCATAATCCAAATTATTTCTATCCTCTCAGATCCAAGTCCAATAATGCCACATCTTCCATAAAACCTTCTCTGAGTTCCCTGGCTGGAAGGAAAAGTTCTGCCTCCTGTGAACTCCAGGGGTACTTCATGCTTGGTGTCTTGTGGCATAGGCTTTAGGTTGTGAGAGTTTCTAGAATAATATGGTTTATGCATGTGCATTTCTTCTGTTGATATGGTGGTGTAATTGCCAGACTATAACTATTGGTTTACAGTTTCTAGGTCCTATTTTTGAAAGAAAATTCTCTTTATCTTGTTCCAAAATTTGATTTAACCACAGGAACCCTTCCTGTAACATGAAACTAACTCCAAGTAAAGCAAGTTTCTTGAGAAACCTCCAGGGTTTTCCCTTGAATTATTTTTGTCCAAATATAAGTCAATGGCAAAAACTGAGTAGCTAAAATCTGAAAATTTAGTAAAGAAATTGTGGTGACTTGATATCTCACAAATTCATAGGAAATATATTTACTCTCATGGAAAGCATATAAAAGCACACTTATTATTGGAAATACTTTGCTCTTTGTTCAACAACTATACCAAAATCTAGCTAATTTTTCACAAAGTTAATCCTCTGTTCAGAACAGGGAAGCATCTTTACATATAAAAGGTAAAAAGAATCTAAAACATTACTGAAAGCCATAAGACGTTTACACATTCCTTAAGTTCCTTGATATCAAGGAATGCACACCTTGTCAAAACATTTCAATACTTAGTAAATTGATTTTGCCAAAAAATATTTTGGAATTGGGACAAAGAGTAGCTCTCAAGAAGATGTGAGCCAAGATACACAGACTGGAATTCAGACAATAATCAATGACAGGAAAGCCAAAGATCCTAACCAAGGGGGCATAGTCTTATATTTCAAAAGGACCTTATGAATTAGTCTGCAGATTTTCCTAAAATCCAAAGCTTCTATCCAGAACATATCCAGTAGAGAAGTCTGCTCTGAGAAGCAGCCTATATCCTTCTGGAATAGCTGTTGATGTTTACATTTGTGGATTACAGCAAGTTTTAGCCATGCTTCCCGAGCCTGGCTCTCCGTGGCCCTTGCTTTGACATATTGGCCTGGATGGAGCACAAGGACTTCTCTGCAGGGCAGGTTTCCACACGGCTGAAGGCCTTTCGATCTATGACTCCGCAAGTTAAGTGCCTCCGTATTACGGGGCTTTAAGATTCCTTGCAATCTTGGCTATCCTCTGTCAACATTATTCTTAAAATTAGCTGCCCCGCTAATTTTAAGAGTTTTAACCAAGATGGCTCACCTAAGGATGTTCGTGTGAGATTCCTGAACGAGTTACTAGGACAGGACCACCTCCCAGCTTAATTTTCCTCTTTACGAAAGGAATTCATGATCCTTCCCATTTTCTAAGAGTTCACGGAAATAATTTTTAAACGTGCATGTGAGTGACTTTGCCACAAACTTATTCCACAGTGAGGAATATGAAGAGAAGAAAAATATTCTAATATTCCCCAGTATTGAATATTTTAAATTATTAAGATACTTCTAATTTTCAAAATTCCTTGAGGACATATTAATATTTATATTTTGATGAAAAAAATTTCAATAATAGTATTTCAGAATTAAAAATATATTGAGAATGGAAAAAGAATTGTAGCTATAGTAATATTACCGAGAAAGCACATGAACCACCATCACGTACTGAGAGCCAGGTTTCGATTGTTCTCACTGTTTTGGCAGCCCTGTCGCAGAATGTGCTCAGCTGAAGTTTTGCTTCCTCACATGAGTCATCTCAAGGCTAAGACTCCTTTCTACCTTGCAAGTGACTTCCTGTAATACAGGCTATTTCATTTTCTGCCTTAAATTTCATTTTCTGGAGCTCATTATTCTTATCTGTCAATGTCATATTTTACCTTGAGTCTGTCTTCCATAACTGTGACAGCTGGAAAGTTTTCTTTACTCTAGCCTCTGGCGAGAGCACTGAACACCGTGTACTGACGGCCCACCATTAAAGATCACCCTTCAATTTGGCACAGACCTGGTGGACAAAACTCTTTAGAGAGCTAATTAAGGACTCACTTTCCTACCCAGGCAATTCGCTTATTTATCAAGGATATAGAGACATTTGTCAAACACTCTGCTACAGCATCCCTCTGCTCTAGAGGGCAATGACCTAACCTACTCCTTGTGAATCTGAAATGCAAAGTATAACTTATAGGAGTCACTCACTAAATGTTAGCTGCTAATATTATTGGTTTCAGCTGATATTAATCAAACAATATTTTCTAACTGCTTCTGAACAAATGATTTAGAAATTTGATAGGATCGGGTTAGGATAATAAGTCTATTTTCTGAAGCCATGAAACTCGTTAGGATTGACTTCAGTTTGACTATCCAGTACCACAGATCTAGCACAAAAAGACACTGGACTGGGCACATGCAAAGATTTATTCTTAAAATTCCTTAACTCAAAAAATACTCATTAAGGAGGCCTGATGGGCTTGGAAGTCTTGTAGCTGCTAGAGTGGAGTTGCAGAGAAGAGCTCGGCATGGGGTCGCTGTACTCAGTCTGGATGAGTTAACACAAGTTGGCCATCCAGGTGAAGCTTTCTTCACCCTTGTCTCTCGAGATCTAGCCGAGCCTGGCTGAGTAACTGGCACTCGAATAAGTCTTATGAACGGATGAGTAGCAATCAGTGAGAAGAAAGCTCGTTGATGTGGCAACTGGCACATGAACGATGCTTCCCAATTCTCCCAGTGATGTCACGTCCTAAGTCTCAGAGCAGAATGCTGGTCCTACTGTGAGCCACACAGGTTGGGGACATGGTTCCTTTCCAAAGAGACGCGACCAAATGCTCAGAGGTAGAGTGACTTGAGGAAGTTCACCAGCCAGAAAGCGGCAGAACTGAGATGAACCTCAGATCTGCAGACTCCAAATCACTCTCTCCCAACATGGAAAAGACTGGAAATCTGCATTTTCTTAGATGCATGTGCCTTCTCTCACGGGAGGAACTGCGTCATGACAACAAAGCTGTTTCTATGTGTCCCGGAACAGAGCAATGCAAATAACATCCAGCCTGGGCAGAATGGCAGAGCAGGCCAAGCTGCTCTTTGCTGAGCACAGCAGGTCCCCAGATGCGCTTGTGCAGGTTTGTGCTCATCCCTGGGGGCACAGGCAGATCAGCCCACTAGACACTGGCATGCGCTTTACAGCCATGTCCAGTAGGTGGCAGTAGAGGGTCCTAGTCTAACAGACAGAAGCAAGCTGTCTTCAGGAAGAACTTTTTCTAATCCTCATGAGGATTTCTAATGAACTGGCGATTACCCTGTGTCCAATCTCTCCTCTCTTTGTTCTATCCAGATGACATACTGCTCTTAATTATCACTGCCCACCACAAGCCAAAATGAGAGATGTCTGAGTTTCACATATCTTGTGCAGAGTAGGTACTTAATTGATATTTACTAAATTCAAGGCTGTGCATGTCTCCCAGAAATTACACAAGGTAAAGCCAAAGATCATAGGCTTTGGGACTAAGCATCCTAAGGTTCAAATAATCCTGGCTCCATTACCGCTTCTTATGAGAGTGGAATAAGTTGTCTTCACTGGCAAAATGTGATGAAGGAAACCTTGTACAACTGCAAAGATTAAAGGATATATATTACATAAGTGTCCAGTTTAGTGGCCAATCATCAGGAGCTTGAGAGACAGATATGTGTGATGGGAAAGAGAGCGCACTCTAGTCAAACTGCCTAGAGTCAAGGAAGCCTGCACCCTACCCTGTACTTGCTGCCTGATTTCAGGCGTGTCTCTAAAGCTCTGGGTCCCTCGTTTCCTCCTCTGCAAAGCAGTTCTTGAGGATTAAAGGACGCAGTGCATGTAGAGTAGTCAATGGTACCTTTCACCCCGTATTTCTGTCCCATTCCCCTTGAAATTGGTCATGGCCTTGTACTCTGGCAAATGGCATATGGGCTGTGTCACTTGCCTGTGAAAGCTTTAAGAGGCAGAGTGTGATGTGACATGCTTTCCTTCCCTCTGCTGGACAGTAAGAAAATGATATAGGGCATATTCCCCAGCCAGTCAAAAGAGAACATGTAGTGTGGGTGAGAAATAAAGCTTTGTCACTCTAAGTCACGGACCTTTTGATGATGTTTATTACTGCACCACAGTTTCCCCATCCCTACTGAACTAGTGCCTGACGTGGAGTTAGCAGTAAGTGCTTGTTATTATGTCATTACTTCTTTTTCGTAAGAGAGATAATCATGTTTGAAACAGCCCGGCTCTGCCCAGCTCTATCCGTGCTGGGACTAGTCTTCCTGAGGTTAAAATCTCCAGATTTCAGTGAAGGAAAGAGCTTAGTATTGGCATAAGAAAACCACAATAAAACCCTAGTTCAATCACCTATTAACTGACTGTGTGAACATTTGAAAGTGACTCATCTCAGAGCCTTTATTTCCTTAACTGTAAAATGGGCATAAATGCTAATTACTGAAGAGGCTGAGACTAAAGCCCAGAATGAAATTCCAGGCACAGGGTTGGTGCCTAAAAATACCTGCTGCTCTTTCTTTTCCTCCTGCCTGTGTGACCCTTTCTGTGGCGCTAATCCCAGATCCTCCTGCCTTCCCATCCTAAGTCCCACACAATTTAGGGGAACCTCTTTCACTTGCCTTTGGCTGATCCATAAAGAGACTGAGGAGAAATCCTTACCTTGTTAATTTTGCCCTCGACAACTTGAGTGAAAATTGCCTCCAGTGGGAGACTGAAAGTGAAATGCCTCTGGATTTTAGTTAGCGCCACCTTTCCTCATCCACAGAAACAGTTAAAAAACAAATTGAACATTAGAGCCACTTTTTATTTTAAAGTAACCTAACGTGCTCATTATGTGTGCAAATGCTTGTATGTATGTGTCTTTGCAGTAAAACTGTGTTTTAGCCTATACGTTTAGGACTGGCTATGCAGAGCCGTCGTTTTTCAGCTTCCTTTGCTCTTTCTGTGTAGACCTGACGGACGACGCTCTGAGCGCACGAAAGCCCTCAAGTCGTGACCTAGACTTCACTGCTCGCAGCCAAACATTCCGTCTAACTGTGTGCCAACATCATTGTGAAAGCAGCCTTTTCAAAGAACCAGCTAAAACTCGTTAAAAAGAACAGCACCATCATTTCTGGAGGATAACCAAACCCAAGCAGTGCTGACAGTTGGTCTTAATCACAGCTCCCTGATATAACAGCACGCTTCAGAGAACCGTGTAATGCCACGTGGCCTGAGCCTGACGAGCTTTGCGTCAAGTTCCAGATGGAAGCATCGCTGATCTGGTCCATTTCATGGCAGAACTTTAAGACCCTCACCCCTGCACCACATGCCCTTCTCAGAGAGGAAACAGACACTTGTTTTTAAAAGTTTAAAAGTCATTAGTTATTTACATTAGAGATTTCAGAAAGGTAGAGGGCGTGGTATCACATGGCATGATAACGTTTCCTCTCCAGGCACTTCCCTCTTCCTCCAGCCTGTCTCCTCTCTGTGTTATTAGGACACACGCTGTTGGCACACGCCTGTCACATTCCAAGGAAGGAACTGAAAAATTGATGCAGGGAAAGGAGAAAAAATGCTACTGCCTTTCCATGATAATTAGCGTGAAAACATGATCTACTTTACATCTTTTCTGGTACAGTAATTTAAGTCCATGTCACACCTGGGTGTTTCTTCAAGTGAGACATTTGAGTGGGAGTTCAAGGGAGCAGCCTGGAGGAGCAGATCTGTGACATGAGGTTCAGCATGCCATGTTGGCATTTGTTGCCAGCAAAGTTGACTAGTTACCAAAAAAAGGCTTATCGATTTGACAACATGCATAAAATGTGTTTTCATTCAGAAATTCAGTTGCTAAGATTTACGATAAATATATAAGAATGTATACAGGTATTTATCTATCGAGATGGTTATTATAGTTTCTTTAGATAATTAAATCTTAGAACATCCAAACTGTGAACCACTTTATATTAATTAAAATGACTCTGGTGGGGTTTATTTGTTAATATGAATAGGGAAAATAAATTTAAGTCCAAAGCAGGTTGCAGAGCAGCAGAGATGTCATAATTCCATTATTTGAGAATATTTGGGTGGAGAGACAGGGCCGTGACTGGGAAGCAGATATATGTAGCTGTCAGTAAATTGGTGATTGACATTTTCTTCTTACTGTTTACCTATATTTCAAAAACATTCTATGCTTAGCATGGATTACTTGTATAGTCAAAATGTCTTTTAAAAAACAACGTGTTTCATACCAGAATCAATTTCCTTATTCTCTTGGATTTGCTTTGCTTACAAATTTCTCACAAGGTTTAAGCAATGCTGCTCAGTGTCATTTTGCTCCTGATACACGCAGTGACAAATTTCAATGCAGGGCACTCACAGGCTGTGGGTGCACAGCCCCCTCCCTGCCACATCAGGCCCAGGGAGTGGAACCCCAGCTATTGGCCTGAAGTGCGTCATCTGCCAGAGACAGGCAGCCCATGTGCTGGCTTAGCTCGTGGGAATGGGCCCACGTCTCTCTTGAGTGGTGGCCTCCTGTCCTTCCCACCAGCATAGACCAGTGGCTGCCACCTAGCAGTGCCACAACAGGAGTCTGTTCAGGTGACCCAAAACTCAAGATGAACTGCCCTCTTCGTGGTCATTTAGCCCCTCCTGCTCTACTCATGGCCCATGAGCTTCTTAGGGCTAAGAGTCCCCTGAACAAGAGGGGAGAACTCTGAACACCTCAGCAAAAAGAAATCTTCCTTTTATCACACTCTCATGATAAATAAAATCTAGTAGGTCTAACCGGAGGTGCCCAGTGCCATCAGAACCAAAATCTAAGTAAGTTTCTACTCCTTGCAAATGCCTAGCTTGCCCAGAAACAAATTTTAGTCCACCAATCCACGACTGCTACCTCCCCATTCTTACACCAGCTAAGTGCCTCACTGATAAGCAAATGCCGGCACAAATCATATTAGGAAATTTACTCTGCCTTAAAAAATGGAAATTTCCACCCATATACTCCCTTGTTCTGTCTATAAAAGCCCACTGCTGTCTTTGCTCAGCAAAATTCCTCTCTACCTCATGGCGATTGGAATCTCCCCAATTCATGAATTGATGCAATAAAACTCTCTGATATCTAACCAAATATTGCCAAAGTTTTTTTTGTTTTTTTTAATTTTTATTTATTTTTATTTATTTTTTTTATTTTAGCAGTTGTTATGGCAACCATGAAGGAACCCGGAAGAAACTGCTGATGACTGCAAATATCCGGAATGACAGGCTGGCACCCGCTGGAACCCATTGTGTTCACTGCCATTCTGGCTGTCCCATCAGGGTCATCAGTGAGCTGCTCCGGGCTCTGAGCTCCACTCTGTGTCTGAGCTCTATGATCTTACTCTGTACCTGTCCAGGGCTTAGCAGGCTGATTATTTTCCTCAGGGAAGTCCCTTATAGGGAAACTGAGTCCTTACCCTTTGGGATTGTTCATAGCATTTTCACTGTGGGGTCTGCGGCATTTTTTTCATATTTCTCTCTGAGGGAGAAAGAGGCTTCTTTTCTTTCATTAAAAATTTTATTGAAGTATATCATTCATACATGAATATATATAGACAATAAGTGTATATTAAAAGTTGCGAATTTACAAAACAAACATCATTACAAATGATGAGTGAACATGTTCTCATATTTGTTCTGTTAACCACAGTCCATCTTCCACCACAGGATTCCCTGTGTTATACAGTCCCATGCCTTTTACAATCCATCCAAAATGTACACTAAGTGGCTCTCATTTTCATCGCAGAGTTGTGCTGTCATCACCTCAGTCAATTTTAGAATGTTTTCAAGACTCCAAAAGGAAAAATTCCATGCCCCCTTACATGCCCCTATTGTTGATCCTTAGAATTGATATAGTACCTTCTTTGCCATTGCTATAAAAATATTACAATATTACTGTTAACCATTGTCCATAAGTTACATTAATTGTAATTTTCCCATGTATCACCATAATCTTAATGTTTTTTAATAAAAGAATATTCTTATATTTATACTATCACCACAACTTTCATCCACCACCAAAATCATATATTATATAGTCCCTAGATTGCCCTCTAACTTCCTTCCAATTGACATTTACTAGACTACCCCTTTCAGCCACAATCACATTTACAAATCAGCAGTGTTAGTTATACTCACTATAATGTGTTACCACTAACTCTATTCATTTCTACACGTTTGCAATAGCCGTTATTAAAAATTCTACATACATTAAACATCAGCTCCCATTCTCAACCCATGTTCTATCTCCTAGTAACCTATACTCTAGAGTTTACCTCCATGGGCTTACTCATTGTATTTAGTTCATATTAGTGAGACCGTACAATATTTGTCCTTTTGTGTCTGGCTTATTTCACTCAACATAATGTCCTCTAGGTTCATCCATGCTGTCGTATGCTTCCCGACTTCATTTCTCCTTACAGAGGAACATTATTCCATTGTATGTATATGCCACATTTTGTTTATTCATTCATCAGTTGATGGACACTTGGGATGTTTCCATCTTTTAGGCACTGTGAATAATGCTATGAACATTGGTGTGCAAATATCTGTTCGCATGCTTGCTTTCAGGTCTTCTGAATATATTCCTAGTAATGGGATTGCTGGATCATATATTTAGCTTCTTGAGGATTTGCCAAACTTTCTTCCACAAAGGCTGCACCATTCTCATCCCTTGGTGCCAGGGATTGCTACCAAGCACCAACTAGCAATGCAACTGGAAAAAGACCTCAAATAAAAGGGGGAGTAGATAAAGACAAATGAGTTTATATGGAATTTCAAAGTGAGTCGGGAGGTCATTCCAGAGGTAACACTTATGAACATCTCAGCAGGATCTCATAGACTGCCAAAGTGCATACTACCCCAAATAGTGGGGCTTCTGAGGGCTCTGGAGACACCCATGTCCTATGGTGAGGGCGGATAGCTCCGGAGTTTGGTGCTTTGCCAGTGGGCCCTTCTTTGGAGTTTGTGCTCCTGAGAGTGACAGAGTTGGACTCAGTTATGGCTTCTCTACACATGGCTCATCTGTCCCTTCTATTTAAACTTATACTTGGTGCTGGAGTTTGTAGGTGTACGTCCAGAGACTTGAATCTTTGGGCTGTCCATGTGCCAGCTGGGCCCTGAGCCTCAGTGGAGTTGCAACACCTACTCTCCCGTTCATTGGATTCCTGGGACAACTAACAAGGAGGTGAGGATGGACAACCACCATACCAAAGAAATGAGAAAGCTGACAACTGCAAGCAAGAGATTCCATCCATTGACTGTATAGGATCCAAGCCCTCACTCAGTTAGAGGTGGAGTGGACATCACCATCCAGAGTCCTCATGATTGGGGAATGAATTATGGACTAAAGTGGACATACTGGTATTCTACTATAGACTTATTGTGATTCTAGCAATGGAAGAAATTACAACATTGATGTGGAGCCAGTGGTCACTGGAGGCTCTGGGGGCAGGGAGAGGGAAAATTGTTGTAATGCGGGGGCTTTTTCAGGACTTGGGGATCGTCCTGAATGACATTGCAACAACAGATATAGGCCATTTTATATCTTCCCATAACCTGCAGAATTGTGTGGGAGAGAGTGTAAACTACAATGTGAACTATGGTCAATGCTCAGTGGCAATGCCCCAGGATGCATTTATAAATTGCAAGGAATGGGCCACACTAATGAAGGATGTTGTTTATGTGGGAGGGTGTGGGAGGTGTGGGGAGTGGGGTATATGGGAATCCCTATATTTTTTGTATAACATTTATGTAATCTAAGTATCTTTTAAAAAATTAAAAAGAAAAAAAGAAAACAAAAAACCATCACCTACCACAAGATCTTGAAGATATTTTCCTACATTTTCTTCTAGGCATTTTATGGTTGTAACTTTTATATTTAGGTAATAGATCCCTTTTGAGTTACTTTTATAAGGTGTGAGAAAGGGGTCCTCTTTCTTTCATTTGAATATGGATATCCAGTTCTCCTAGCACCATTTCTTGAGTAGACTGTTCTGGCACAGCTGGGTGGGCTTGACAGCCTTGTCAAAAATTACTTGATCATAAATTTGAGGATCTATTTCTGAACTCTCAATTCAATTCCATTGATAATTGTGTCTATCTTTATGCCAGTACCATGCTGGGCTTATTTTATTTTATTTATTTTTTTTTAGCACTGTAACTAAGTAATATACTTTAAAGTCAGGAAGTGAGAGTTCTCCAACTTCATTCTTCTTTGTTAGCTATTCGGGGCCCCTTACCCTTCCAGATAAATTTTAAAATTGGCTTTTCCAATTCTGCAAAAAATGCTGTTGGAAGTTTTATTGAGATTGCCTTGATTGTGTAGACAAATTTTGGTAGAATTGACACCTTAATGATATTTAGTCCTCTAATACATGAACACATAATGTCCTTCCATTTATTTAAAATAAATCTAAATAGAAATTCTCTACAAATTAAGCATCAGCTCCCCACTCTCTACCTCCAGTCTATTACCTGGTAACCTATATTCTAGATTCTAATTCAGTGAATTTGCTTATTATAATTAGTTCATATCAGTGAGATAATACAATATTTGTCCTTTTATGTCTGTCTTATTCCACACACCATAATGTCCTCAAGGTTCATGCATGCTGTAGCATGAATCAAGACTCTATTCCTTTTCACAGCTGAATAATATTCCATCACATGTACATACCACATTTTGTTTATCCATTCATTGGTTGATGGACACTTGGATGTTTTCATCTTTTAGCATTTGTGAATAACGATGCTATGAACATTGGTGTGCAGATATCTGTTCAAAATCCTGTTTTCAGTTCTTCTGGGTATATACCTAGTAGAGGTTTTTCCAGGTCACACAATAATTCTATATTTAGCTTCTGAAGAACTGCCAAACTGTTTTTCACAGCAGCTGCACCATTTTACATTCCCACAGCTATTTCTCCACATCATCTCTAATGCTTGCAATCTTCTTCTTCTTTTTTAATAGTAGCCATTATATTGGGTGTGAAATGATATCTCATTATGGTGTTGATTTGCATTTCCCAAATAGCTAGTGATGTTGAACATCTTTCCATTTGCAATTTAGCTATTTGTATAACCTCTTTGGAGAAATGTCCATTTAAGTCTTTTGCCCATTTTTAAAATGGCTTGTCTTTTTATGCTGAGTTGTAGGATTTCTTTATAGATTCTATATATTAAACCCTTATTGGATATATGGTTTCCTAATGTTTTCTCCCTTTGAATGGGTTGTCTTTTCACTTTTGAGACAACATCCTTTGATGCACAAAGTTTTGAATTTTGAGGACATCCCATTTATCTATTTGTCTTTCATTGCATGTGCTTTGGATGGAAAATCTATGAAACCATTGCCTAACACAAGATCCTATAGATGCTTCCCTACATTTTCTTCTAGGTGTTTAAAAATCTTGGCTCTTACATTAAATCTTGGATCCATTTTGAGTTAATATTTGTATTTGATGTGAGATAGGGCCCTCTTTCCTTCTTCTGGATATGGATACCAAACCATTTATTGAAGAGACTGCTCTTACCCAATTGAGTGGATTTGGCAGCCTTGTCAAAAATCAATTGGCTAGTGAAGTAGATGTGATGAAGGAAGCAAGGTCGGAGTCCTGGGATTCTTGGCTTGGAATATGGAAGAAGACTGAGAGCCAAGGATTGCAGGCAGCCTCTAGAAGCTGGAAACGGCCAAGAAACGGACTCTCCTTGAAAGCCTCCAGAAGGAATGCAGCCTTGCTGATCCATTTTAGACTTCTGACTCCAAAACTGTAAGATCATAAATTTGTATTGTTTTAAGGCAAAAAAGAAAAATCAATTGGCCAGAGGTGTGAGGATTTATTTCTGAACTCTCTGTTTTATTCCATTGGTCGATATATCTATCCTTGTGCTAGTACCATGTTGTTTTGACCACTGTAGTTTTGTAATATGCTTTCAAGTCAGAAAGTATGAGTCCTCTAACTTCGTTCTTCTTTTTCAAGATGTTTTTTGGCTATTTAGGGTCCTTTCCAAATAAATTTGATAGTTGGCTTTTCCATTTCTGCAAAAAAGGCTATAGGGATTTTGATTGGGATTGCATTGAATCTGTAAATCATTTTGGGTAGAATTGACACCTTAACAATATTTAGTCTTCCAATCCATGAGTCTTCTATGTATTTAGGTCTTCTTTGATTTCTTCTAGCAATGCTTTGTAGTTTTCTGTGTATATGTCCCTTACATCTTTGTATAAAATTTTTCTTAGATATGATTCTTTTAGTTGCTATTGTAAACCGAATTTTTTTCTTGATTTGCTCCTCAGCTTGCTCATTACTAGTTAATAGGGGCATTATGGATCTTGCATGTTGACCTTGTACCACATTTTTCTGAATTCATTTTTTAGCTCTGGCAGCTTTTTTGTAGATTTTGGGGGACTTTCTATATATAGAATCACATCATATGCAAATAGTGAAAGTTTTACTTCTTCCTTTCCAATTCAGATGCCTTTTATTTCTCTTTCTTGCCTATCTGTTCTGGCTAGACTTTCTAATGCAATGTTGAATAACAGTGCTGACAATGGGCATCCTTGTCTTGTCCCAGATCATCAAGTATGTGATTAGCTGTGGGATTTTCATATATTCCCTTTATCATGTTGAGGAAGTTTCCTTCCATTCTTATTTCTATAAAACTCCAGGTGTGCATTTAGGTCTGCCTTTTTTGAGGAGGTACTGGGATTGACCCCAGGACCTCATACATGGGAAGCAGGTGCTCAACCACTGAGCTACATCCACAACCCAATGAGAGTTGTTTTTTTTGTTTGTTGTTTTTAGGAGGTACTGGGGATTGAACCTGGGATCTCATACTTCAGAAACAGGTGCTCAACCACTTGAGCTACATCTGCTCCCCATTTCTTCTTTTTAATGAAAGCATTTAGGGCTACAAATTGTAGAGGTGTATATTTCTCCCTCAGTTTTGCTGGTGTTTGCTTCATGTATTTTGGAGCACCTTGGTTAGATGCATAAAGATTTATTTTTGTTATTTCTTCTTGGTAAATTGCCCCCTTTATTAATATATAATGTTCTTCTTTGTCTCTTATAATAGCTTTTGACTTAAAGTCTATTTTCTCTGATATTAGTATAGCTACCCCATCTTTTTTGATTACTATTTGCATAGAATATCTTTTTCCATATTTTCACTGTCAACTTTTGTGTCTAACATGAGTTTCCTGTAAAGAACATATAGTTAGGTCATTCTTTTTTATTCATTCTTCCCCAACCTGTGTCTTTTTTATTTCAGAATTTTAAATGATAACCATGCATACCATACAGGATTCCCATACATCACCTCACCACTAACACCTTACATTGTTGTGACACATTGTATCAAATGTGTCCCAACCTGTATCTTTTGATTGGGAAGTTTAATCCATTAACGTTCAGTGTTAATACTCTAAAGACAGTAATTATTTCAGCCATTTTGTCCTTTGATTTTTATATGTCGTATCTTTTGTGTCTTTCTTTTTCTTTATTGCAGCTTTTTATTTGTATAGTTGATCTTTTGTGATGCAACTGAGAGATCCTTTTCTCATTTATGTTTCTGTATATTTTTAAAATACTTTCTTTGTGGTTACCCTGGGGTTTATATTATGCTCCCTACCTCTATAACCTACTAATTTGAAGATTCCACCTTAGCTTCAATAGCATACATGTTTTCTTCTCTCATAACCCTCTGTTTCCCCTATTTATGCTGTTTTTCCCCCTGTTTACTACTTTATATTCACGTCCAGGATCACGAAAACTGACCTTTTTTTGTGTTCAATTGTATTCTGATTCTTATATGAATTAAAGAATAAAGTTGTAATTGAGGCTAGAGTATATTGCATTTTTTTAAGTGAATATACAAGGGTTAATTTTTTTTTTCATAAAAATCAAGATTTTTCACAGTACATACCAATATTTGTAAAATGATATATAAATACATATGCATATATGTGCATTTTCTTACATAAATGTTATTTTATATATATATATATTTAAAGGTGCTTAGATTACCTAATTATTACTCAGAAATTACAGGGATTCCCATGTTCCCCACCTCCCACACCTCCTACAACATCTGCATTTACTCTTTTACTTACCCTTACTGATGATCTTCAGTTCCTCACGCTACTCCAAGTTACTTTCTACTGTCCTTTCCTTTCAACTTGCAAAACTCCCTTTAGTAATTATTGTAGGGCAGGTCTTTTGTTGATGATCTCTCTCAGTTTCTTTTTATCAGTGAATATTGTAAACTCCCCCTCATTTTTAAAAAGATTTATTTTATTTATTTATTTCTCCCCACCCCCTCATTGTTTGCATTTGCTGTGTCTGTTCATCTTCCTCATTTCTTTAGGAGGCACTGGAAACTGAACCCAGGACCTCTGATGTGGGAGGGAGGTGCCTAATCGCTTAAACCACCTCCATACCCTGTTTTGTTGTGTCTCTGTGTTTTTCTTCTTGTGAATCTTGTTGCATCATCTTGTTGCATAAGTTTGCTGTACTTGCCCATTGCATCAGCTTGCTATCTTGCTCGTCTTTTTTAGGAGGCACTGGGAACCTCTGCTCCCTGCTTTGTTGTGTCTCTCATTATGTTTTTCTTCTTGTGTCTCTTGTTGCATCATCTTGTTGTGGCAGCTTGCTGTGCCTGCCCATTATGCCAGCTCACTGTCTTCTTTAGGAGGCACCAGGAACCGAACCATGGACCTCCCATGTGGTAACTGGGAGCTCAATTGCTTGAGCCACATCTGCTTCCCTTCCCCTTATTTTTGAAAGACAGTTTTGCTAGGTAAAGAATTTGGGCCTGTCAGTTTTCCCCTTTCACTATTTTAAATATATCATAGCACTTTCTTCTCACCTCCTTGGTTTATGGTGAGAAATCAGCACTTAGTCTTATTGAGGTTCCCTTGTATTGACAAATCACTTTTTTTCTTGCTGCTTTTAGAAGTCTCTCACTTCAGTGTCAGTAAAGCACTACCAAGTTCCTTGTGAAAAACTGTGTAATGTGTATGTTTGGGTCCTGTGACTAACTTTCCTCTTTGAGTTGGCTCCTAAGAAACTCAGAGCCCAATTCAGAGACTCCCTGGAATAAGAGGGTGAAAGCTTAAGGCCATATGTGGTTGCTAAACATATGCCTGGTTTCACTTTGTTTTTGTTTTTTTTTTGTATGTGTTTGTGTGTTTTAATGCCTTTATTTTCACTTCAGCCCAATTTTGCCTCTGATTAAATTTTTAAAATCTTAAAAAAAAAAAAGAGTCTCTCATTATCTTTGGCATTTGATATTCTAATTAGTATGTGTCTCATAGTAGGCCTATTAGGATTTATTCTGTTTGGAGTATATTGTGCTTCTTAGACATGTTATTTTTTTGCCTCTTTTCCCTTCTTTTCTCCTTCTGGGTTCCCATGACATGTATGTTTGTGTGCTTTGTGTTGTCACTCAAATCCCTGAGACAGTCTCTATTTTTTCCTATTCTTTTCTCTATCTTTTCTGACTGTATGATTTTGATTATCTTGTCTTCAAGTTTGCTGGTTCATTCTTCTTCCTGTTCAAATCTTCTGTTGCATGCCTCTAGTGCATTTTTAATCTACAGTTATTTTAGTTTTCTAAAGGCTACTAAGGCAATATACCAGAAATAAGTTAGCTTTTACAATGGGTTTTACTAACTTATCAGCTCACATTTCCAAGGCTGAGAAAAAGTCTGTGGCAGTTTGAGATTATGTATGAATTCCAAAAAGAGAGATTATGTTTGTAAACTGGTCTGTTCCTCTGTGTGTGATCCCCTTTGATTGCATTAGATTCAGCTGAGATGTCTTTGATTAAATTATGTTAAGATTAGGATTTTGATTCAACCACATCAGTAGGGTGTAACTCTGGGTTGAGTCCCTGCCCCCATGGTGGGCTATATAAAAGGACACTCACTCAAGAAAACTCAGATGATACACTGAGGAAGGGAGCTCCATAGACACAGAAGAGAACGTGCTCATTTTGGTCCTGCCATATGATAGAAAAGAGAAGGCTCAGACAGCTAAAGACTCGGGGAGAGCTGAACTATTTGCCTGATAGTTTGTAGCTGAAGTGTCTTGAGCAGTTACGAAGGCCGGGAAAGAAAGGATCCCTCCAGCCTACAGCTGAGATTCTAAGAAGCTGGGCCCACGGAACCTCGAGAGGAAGGCTGAACCTTCGTAGAGATTGGCAGCCATCTTGCTTCAACATGTGGCAACAGACTTGGGTGAGAAAGTACCTCTTATGGTACCTTGAGTTGGACTCTTTAGGGCCTTGTAACCATAAGCTTTTACCCCAAATAAATACTCTTTATAAGAGCCAACAGATTTCTGGTACTTTGCATCAGCACCCCTTTGGCTGACTAATACAATGTGCAAATCTCTGCATCAGGTAAAGCTTTCTCCCTGAAGACATAACTGCTGGTGATCCAGGACTACTGAATCAATCATCAACATGGTAGAGCACAATGGTGGCATCTGTGTCTCTCCCTTCTCCTTTAGGCCTTGTTGCTTTCAGCTTCTGGCTAGCTCAATTTTTCTCTCTGGTCCTGTGACTTTCTCTCTCCTGGGTTCCATTGATTTCTGCTTCTGGCCTCTGAGACTTTCTCTCTCAGCTTCTGGAGGTTTCTATCTATGAGTGTCTGTGTCTCCTCTGTATTTATTCAATTTATAAAAGACTTCAGTAAGAGGATTAAGACCTACCTGGGCCATGCCCTACTGAAGTGATCTAATCAAGAACCATTAACTGGAGCAAGCTAATCCAAAGGTACCACCTACAATGGGTTCACACCCACAGGAATGTATTAGCTTTAAGAACAGATTTTTGGGCATCCATAAAAGCCTCCAACTACCACACTACTATTGTACCTTTCATCCTCATGATTTCTGTTATGTTACTTTTTATATTTTCAAATCCGTCTCTACTCTTATGCATTGTCTTCTCAATATTCTTTACCTCTTTTTGCATATTTTCATTATTTCTTTGAATTGATTTAGAAGATTTGTTTGAACATCTTTGATTAGTTGCTCCAACTTCTGAGTCTCCTTTGAAGTTTTAACTTGTTGCCTCGATTGAGCCATATTTTCCTTCTTCTTAGTATGGCTTGTGATTTTTTGCCGATGCCTAGGCATCTGATTGCTTTGGTGATTTAACTCTGAAGGTCCACTTCTCCCTCTGGTGTAGGGTTTTCTTGTTGATTGGCTTTGTGTTACATCTCTTCTTAGATGTTTGGTCAAACTTTTTCTAGACCTTTAGAACAATCTGTTTTAACTGTTCAGATTTTCTCAGATCTTCAACTGATTCTTGCTCTGGATATGCAGTGAAAATTTTAAGATGACACTTTGTACAACTGTTTCACCTCTAGGTGAGAGCTTTTCCCTCTATTCCTTCTCTTGGAATCTTGATCTTTCCTGTTTGTTTTTCTGCAAACCAGTTCTTATAATTTGTTTAAATTCTTTCCCTCACTCAGTGCCCCGTTTTCCTTACACTTTTCAGTTCAGGGACCTCTCCTATCTTATAGCAGTTCAGGTTAATCCCCATTTTTTTCTGTGAGGATTTTATGCATCCAGTTTCTTTCCCATTAGGGTTTCCTGCTCTGGAGAACCAGATAGGGTCAATACAGAAAGATAGGTCACTCCAGGAAAGTCTGTTTTGCTTGTAGTGCTGCAGCCAGCTGGAACTGGATTCAGTGTGGGCACAACACCCAATTTCTATTTTGCCTCCCCAGTGTAGGGCTCTTTCTTATGCAGCACTCACCAGCAGTTTATGTTCCACACTGGGTTTCTGTGGACTTAGGCCCCTGTGCCTCGATATGCAGAATCCTAACTCACTGCTGAGTCACGCTTTAGTATCTGCCCATGGGGGGAGGGACCTGGGCCGTGCTGCCTCTGTGCGACTCCCAGGCTGAGCAGGGCTGTGAGGGGGCGGGAATGGGAACCGAGCTGCCTCTTGGAATGTAATATTTCTTACCTGATTTTTTTCTGTTTCTTCAACTCAGCATTTGTGGACTCCTTCTGTCTCCAGCATCCTCCAGAGTTCTAAGCAAGTGGGATCTGTCCTTGTATCCACTAAATCTCTGGGGAGGCTTTTTTAGGGGATGTCTTATGTTCCCATGTTTATATCACTCTTTACTCTGCAGCCTTTTTGCTGCTGGTTATGGGACCCTCAGAATCTAAGAACACTCATTTAGCACCCATCATCTTCTCTACTTAAGAACTGTGGGGCAGAGTCATGCCTACTTAACTAAATGGTAGAAAAATCACCAAGGATAATGTAGAATTACAATGGTCCTTATGGTGAAGTTTTCAGCTGAATAAGATTTCTCCCCTTAGAAGTGCACTAGACAAAGCAGACTCCCGAGTAAGGCAGAATAAATGGGATGCTTATTTTAGCTGGTATGTTGTGTCTTCAAAAAAACATCAAGATACTCAGTGGGGGCCATGCACAGACTGGACTGGACTTCTCTCTCCCACATGATTCAAGTGGCTTCCTCTGCAAACATGTCTGGCAAATTTGATATGGCCGAGATTGAGAAACATGATAAAGTGAAACTGAAGAAGACAGAAATGCAAGAGAAAAATCCACTATCTTCCAAACAAATGATTGAACAGGAGAAGCAAGCAGGTGAATAATAAAGAGGCCTGCTCAGCCAATATGCACTGTATATTTTACAAGCATTGCTTTCTTATTTCACTTCTTTTAGCTACCAACTTTGTAAAATGCAAAGAGTTTGGATCAAGCTTAAATGACCTGCTGCTTTTCACATCAAAGAGTCCAGAGC
>JAQZBX010012329.1:0-41363 GCA_029593785.1 Cabassous unicinctus
TTCAACAGATGTTACTCAGATTTTTTCCAAAATGTAAATAAGTGACCCCTGGAGAAAGAGAAAATCATAGCATGGAAAACTTTCAGGGAAAAATAATTTGTTTTTCAGAAAATTATGAACATATGACAATAAGATAAATGAAAGTTACAGTGAGAACATTCAGGCAACTTGCTGTAGCACTCTCTTCTCAGCAGTATTGAAATGATGCTGCTGTATCCAATTGAAAATATTGCTATTGCTTGTGATAATTATTTCTGACTTGAAAGTCTGTTTGCTCTATTTTGTATCAAGAGATATTTAAAGATTCTTATCACCTTATTTATGACTCCACAATTATCTAAAATGTTTGAAAAATCAATAATTCTGAAACTCGTATAGAGTGTTGAATTGCACATACAGGGAACAATTCTAATTATTTCAAGAGTGATTTGAAGTTTAATTTGCCTTAATACTTGTCAGCAGAATTTTTTTCTCTTTATTATTAGAGAAGTTGTAGGTTTACAGAAACATCATCTATAAAATACAAAGTTCCCATATACCACCTTATTATTAACACCTTGCATTAGTATGGTAGAGTTGTTACAATTGATGAAAGAACTTTTTATAATTGTACTATTAAATATAGCCCATGAATTACTTTAGGGTTCACTGTGTTGTACAGACATATGGATTTTTAAAAATTATGCTAGTAAGCTATATACAAACTAACATTTCTCATTTTAACCACATTCAAATGCATTATCCAATGCTGTTAATTATATTCACAATGTTGTGCTACCATCACCACCATCCATTACCAAAAGTTTTCCATCATTCCAAACAGAAACTCTGTACAGTGTACACATTAAGTCCTCATTCCCTGCCTCCACCCTGATCCTTGATAACCAAAATTCCAGTTTCTGACTCTATGAATTTGCTTATTCTAATTACTGCATATCATTGAGATCATTCAATATTGGTCCTTTTGTGTCTGCCTTATTTAAATCAAGATGATGTCTTCAAGGTTCATCCATGTTGTTGAATGTATCAGAAGTTCTTTTATTTTCATATTTGAATAATATCCCATTATTATTATATGCCACAATTTGTTTATTTATTCATCAGTTGATGGACATTTAGGATACTTTCATCATTTGAAAATTGTGAATAATGCTGCTATGAACATTGGTGTGCAAATGTCTGTTTGATTCCCTGCTTTCAGTTCTTTTGGGTATATGCCTTGAAGTGGGATTGTTGGATCATATGGTAATTCTATATTTAACTTTCTGAGGAACTGCCAAACTGTCTTTCACAGTGAGTGCACCATTTTACATTGCCACCAGCTATGAATGAGTGTTCTCATTTCTCCACATCCTCTCTGACATTGTAATTTTCCATTTCTTAATAGCAGCCAGTATCTCACTGTTGTTTTGATTTGTATTTCCCTCATGGCTAGTAATGTTGAGCATATCTTCAGGTTCTTTTTGGCTATTTGTATATCTTCTTTGGAGAGATGGCTATACAAGTCTTTTGCCCATTTTTAATTGGATTGTTTTTCTTTTTGCTGTTAAGTTGAAGAATTTCTTCATATATTCTGGATATTAAATCTTTATCAAATATGTGGTTTCCAAATATTTTCTCCCATTGTGTAGGTTGTGGTTTCACATTCATGATTAAGATCTTTGAGGGACAAAAGTTTTTAATTTTGATGAGGTCCCATTTATCTATTTTTTTCTTTTGTTCCATGTGCTTTGGGTATAAAGGCTAAGAAACCATTGCCTAATGCAAGGTCCTGAAGATGCTTCCCTATGTTTTCTTCCAGGAGTTTGATAGTTCTAGCTCTTATATTTAGGTCTGTGACCAATTTTGAGTTGATTTTTGTATATGGTATGTGGTAGGGGTCCTCCTTCCTTTTATTGCAAATGGAGATCCAATTTTCCCAGCACCATTTGTTGAAGAGACTATTCTTTCCCAATTAAGTGGTCTTTGTCCCTTGTCAGAAATCAGTTGGCCATAAATATGAGGGTTGATTTTTGAGTTCTCAATTCTATTTCATGGGTTTATATGACTACCATGCTGTTTTGATTACTGTGGCTTTGTAATAAGTTTTAAGATTGGGAAGTGTGAGTCCTTCAACTTCATTCTTCTTTTTCAAGATGGTTTTGGCTATTTGGGGCCCTTAACCCTTCTATATAAATTTGATGCTTGGGTTTTCCATTTCTGCAAAAAGGTTTCTGGAATTTTGATTGTGATTACGTTGAATCCAGAAATCACTTGGAATAGGATTGATATATTAATGATATTCAGTCTTCCAATCCATGAACACGGAATACCCTTCCATTTATTTAGGTCTTTGATTTATTTTTCAGCAATGTTTTGTAATTTTCTACATACAAGTCCTTATATCCTTGGTTAGGTTTATTCCTCTATTGATTTTTGGGTGTTGATCTTGTACCCCACTACTTTTCCGAATTCATTTATTATCTTAAGTGGTTTACTATAGATTTTTCAGGATTTTCTGTATATAAGATCATGCCATCTACAAATAGGGAAAGTTTAACTTCTTCCTTTCTAGTTTGGATGCCTTTTATTTCTTTTACTTGCCTAATTGTTCTGGTAAGAACTTCTAGTACAATGTTGAATAACAGTCATGACAGCAAGCACTTTTGTCTTGTTTCTGGGCTTAAAGGGAATGCTTTCAGTCTTTCAACATTAAGCAGGATGTTAGCCTTGGGTTTTTTCTTATATGCCCTTTTATCCTGTTGAGGAAGTGTCATTCTTTTCCTAGTGTCCTAAGTGATTTTATCAAGAAGTTGTGCTGAAGTTTGTCAAATGCCTTTTCTGCATTATTTGAGGTGATCATGTGTGTTTTTTTCCCCCTTCAATCTGTCCATATATTACCTTAATTGATTTTCTTATGTTGAAGCACCCTTGCATACCAGAGATAAATCCCACTTGATCATGGTATATAATTCTTTTAATATGCTATTGGAGTTGGTTTGCTAATATTTTGTTGAGGAATATTGCATCTTTATCCATAGTAGATATTGGTCTGTAATTTTATTTTCTTGTGGCATCTTTATCTGCCTTTGTTATGAGGATGATGTCAGCCTTGTAGAATGAGTTAGAGATTGTTTCGTCCTCTTCAATATTTTAGAAGAGTTTGTGCAGAATTGGAGCTAAGTCTTCTTGGAATGTTCGGTAAAATTCCCTTGTGAAGCTATCTCATGCTAGGCTTTTCTTTGTTGGCAAATTTTGGGTTCTTGAGTCAATCTCTTTACTAGTAATTGGTTTGTTAAGATCTTCTATTTCTTTTTCTGTCAGTGTAGGTAGTTTGTGTCTTTCTAAGTATTTGTCCATTTCATCGAGGCTATCTAATTTAGTGGCATACAGTTGTTCACAGTGTCCTAGTATAGTCCTTTTTATTTCTGCAGGGTCAGTAGTAATGTCCTCTTTTCTTCCCTGATTTTCATTATTTGTGTCCTCTCGCTTTTTTTCTTTGTCAGTCTAGCTAAAAGTTTGTCAATTTTATTGATTTTTTCAAAGAACTAACTTTTGATAATTGCTGATTTTCTCTGTTTTTTGTTCTCTATTTTATTTATCTCTGCTCCAATCTTTGTTATTTTTCTCCTGCTCATTTTGGGTTTAGTTTGATCTTCCTTTTCTAGTTCTTCCAATTTTGATATTAGATCTCTGATTTCACATCTTTCTTCTTTTTTTCATGAAAGCATTTAGAGCTATAAATTTGCCCCTCAGCACTGCCTTTGCTGCATCCAAGAAATTTTGATACATTGTACTTTCATTTTCATTTGCCTTAAAATATTTCCTAATTTCCCTTGTGATTTCCTCTTTAACCCATTGGATGTTTCATAGTATGTTGCTTAATTTCCACATATTTGTGGATTTCTTCCTTTGTTATTGATTTCTAACTTCATTCCATTTTGGTCAGAGAAGATACATTGCATGATTTCAATAGTTTTTAATTTATTGAAAATTGTTTTGTGACCTGACATGTGGTCTATCCTGGAAAATGATTCATGTGCACTAGAGAAGAATGTGCATTTGCTTCTGTTTGTTGAAGTGTTCTATAGATGTCTGTTAGGTCTAGTTCTTTTAGCATATTGCTCATGTCTTATATTTCCTTATTGAACAGCTGAGTAGATGTTCTATTATTGAAAGCAGTGTATTAAATTCTCATCCTTTTAATGTAGAATTGTCTATGTCTCCCTTCAAATATGTTAATATTTGCTTCATAAATTTTGGGGCTTTGCTATTAGGTGCATTTATATTTAGAATTGTTTCATCTTCTTATTGAATTGATCCCTTTATCAGTATATAATGACCTTCTCTGTCCCTCATAACAGTTTTTGACTTAAAGTCTATTACTCTTTTTGGGACTCCAAGAATCATATATTGATGGTGTCCCAGAGATGTCTTAGGCTATTTTTGTTTTTTACAATTCTTTTGTCTTTCTGCTCATCAGCCTGACTCATTTCAATTGTCTTGTCTTTGAGTTTGCTGATTCTTTCTTCTGCTAGCTCCAATCTGTTGTTGAAACCCTCCTAGGAATTTTTTATTTCAGTTTTTATAGTCTTCAACTCCAGTAGTTCTGTTTAGTTCCATTTTATAATTTTTATCTCTTTACTAAGATTCTCATTTGGTCATTCATCATTTGCCTGGTATCCTTCAGTTCTTTCTCTGTATTTTCCTTCAACTCCTTGAACATATTGAAGATCATTTTTAAAAATAGTCTTTGTCCTGTATGTCCACAGTCTGATCTTCTTCATTAGTTTTTTCTGTATTTTTATTCTCTTCTTTTAGGTGCATTATAATTTCCTCTTTCTTTGTTTTCTTGTACTCTTTGTACTCTTGTTACACACTGTACATTTTAACATTTTAAAATGTTATCTCTTGGATTTATTTTGTGAGATGTCTGTTTTTTGAGTTTGTATACAGCTAGTTATATGACAGATTTTCTTGAATTCTAGGAGCTAACAAAACAGAAGAAACCAGTGCAAAAATACCTTTCACATTCTTTGTAAATTGGCTTTTCCTTGGCTTGTGCTCTCCTTCAGAGTTAATGCCTTCTATCAAGAAGGTCAGCCCAAGGTGAATGAAAGTGGTTGGTTCTCCCTTTCTTTTCTGTGTCCTTCTAGGACACTGTTAACATGTATTTTTGTGTGTTTCACATTGTCATTCAATTCCCTGAGACCCTGTTCCATTTTTTCCATTCTTTGCTTTTTCTATTCTTCTGTCTTTCAAGTTCAGATGCTTAGGCCTCCAATTCACTAAATCTGTTTTCCACTAACTCAAATCTGCTGTTATATGCCTACAATGTATTTTTAATCTCATCCATTATATCTTTCATTCCCATAAGCTCTGTTACTTTTCTTTTCTGGCTTTCAGGTTGTTCTTTATGCTCATCCAGTGTCTTCTTAATAACTTTTATCCCTTTAGTCATATTTTCCCTCAACTCCTTGAATTGATTTAGGATATTTGTGTGATTATCATTGGCTAGTTGTCTTAAATCCTGTGTCTCATCAGGATTTTTTGGTTCCTTACTTTGGCTAGGCCATCTTAGTATGGCTTGTAATTTTTTGCTGATGCCTAGGTATCTAAATATATTGGTGAATTTTATTCTGATGGTTAAAATCTCTCTTGCCTAGTGGTTTTCTTTCATGGCTCTTCTTTGATTTTTGGTTCAACTTATTCTAAGTCTTTAAAATTGCCTAGCTTATTTTTTAAAAACAGGACCAGAGACTTGCTAATTGGGTGCAGATCTGATTCAAGGGGTGTGGGACAAGAGATTCCAAAAAATATTTTTTTTTCACCTTGCAATTTCCCAGCCTGCCAGCAGATGGCATTCATTGGGAAATTTTCCACAGAGGTGTCTCTTTGAACTTCTACTTGCCCATACATCTGGTCTGGCCACACCTGTGATTCAAAGCAGGCTCTTCTGGCCAAACCCACTGAAGATAAACTACTTGCCGCCGTCTACCACACCCTCTCACTTCCCAGGGAGGAAGACACCTGTTCACCTCTCAGTTGGCTATGTGAGGCATGGGTCTTATCCAGGCTGTTTGCCTTGAGTATGGGGAATGGGTACCATTCCTGGCCACTGGGTCTAGGGACTCATGTTTTTCGTTTAGGCTTCTTAGTCTCTCGGTCCCTCGCTTTCCTGGAGGATGTATAGCACTCTCCTCATCCACAGATCCTCAAAGAATTTCCCTTGGACAGCTTTTTGCCCATCCTCCATTGTTTTTGTGAGGGAGTTAAGCCCTGCCTACCTTCTCCAACACCATCTTCCTGGAAGTCTCCTCCTATTGCTCTTTGAAGCTGTGTTTTCTTGATTGGCACTTGTCCAGTAAATGCAGCCCTTAACTGTTTTCCACAGTTTTGAGGGAGGGTGCTTTACTTAAAACTTCCTTTTTTGTTGTTGTTGTTATCCCAAGTCAGGTTGGAATAATGACCACCCATGGAGCTGGGCCTCCAGCAATCTGAAATAGCTGATCAAAGCAGTGATCAGTGATTAGATGACACACATCTGTACCTTAGGGTACTTGAACTTTATAGACTGGCCTAGTATCAGCAAGCTGCAACAGGAGCTGGTTTGAGGTCCTCAGTGCTGCCTGCCATGAGGCTGGGTGCTGGCTATTAGCTACAGCATAGAGAATGAAATTCACCTGTATTTACCACAGTTTACCAGCCCTCTCTCTCTCACTCCTCTGGATGCTACACAGTGTTCTATTAGACTCTGGAATTTCAAAATAGTTGTTTTAGACAGTTCCTGCCTGTTTAATAGTTGTTCTGCTGGAGGGACTGATTCCTGGAGCTTCCTATTCCACCATCTTACTGCAATCCTCACCAATAGAGTTTTAAATCTTTCAATTCACTAAAAGACTAAGATTTTATTTCCTCTATCCAAACATATAATTTCAGACTTTAGTCAACATCATTCTCTATAACCTGTCATTAAACTTTCTTATATGCTAGCATCTTACCTGTCCATGGATGGAAAGATGTAAAAGATTCTGAGAGAAATAGGAATATGGAAAAGTAGTGGTGAGTCAAAATTTAAACAATTTATAACAGAATGACCCAGATTATTTGAATGAGTGTACATCTGTCCTATCATACTACTATTGGATGTCAAGCCATAAAGAGACAAAGGTAGTTGAACCTATTTAAGGATGAAGGAATTCAGAGAAGGACCTGGTCCTGGAAAGCAGGGAGTTATTGACAACTTCACTGCTGTCTCTTCATCTTTCAACATTTGTGGCATGTATCCCCTGGGACAATTATAAGATATGCTAAGGAAGTGATTTGAAGGGATGTTAGGGAAGTAAGAGAGAAACTGGTACATACACAAGTAAGGGACGAGCTAACACAAAGAAGAAAAATGAACAACCCAAGTTTAGATGAAGCTGATTGTCCTGGGTCTTGTTGACCTTGGTGGTACTCAGTAGGTCATATTTTATGAAGTTGAACTGTCTTCAATTTCTCCTGCTTTTCTGGAACATGTTCCATATAACTACATTCTTTATCTGCCTCAAAGTTTTATTATATTAATAGATGTTTCTTGATGTGATTATTTGAATTCATCTTGAGATTGTATTTTTCATTATTAAAGAAAGATAGTTTTCATTTTTTCTTGAACTTTTGAACTTCTGGACTGTAGTATGACACTGGAACTTTCCTGACACATTCCCCAGCCTCACACTATTTTGGAAATAGAATAACATAATTAACTGAGTTCATGAGTCACATGAAATCATCCTCATCAAATATCACCATTAAACATTATGGTGCGCCCTTGATGTCATTATATTGGTGGATTCTTCATAAGGGAAGGTCATCTTGGTGGGTAGTCCACATCTGTAACAGTAAAGCATTTCAAGCAGTTTTATTTCCTTGACCTCATTTTCTCATTCCCTATTGAAAGCTCTGTTAATTTAGAGAAATATACTCAAATGGAGTTAATGAAAAAGCAAGGGTGTGGAAAGACATTCTGCTGAGAGCATTTCTAAAGTCATCACAGGTAAGAGAACAGAATATCTTTTTAATATAATCAAAATGTTAACTACCTTTGGCATACCTTTCACCAGTTATTTGACCCCTTGAACTGTATCTATTTTAGATATGTGAGAGGATCATATTTACTTAACTTTCATGAGGAATATGATGGTAGCAATTCATCTCATGGTAAATTATTCAAGATGCAACACACATATTTAGATGAGCTTGGACAACTGCTTTTAATCTGCTTTGATATTTTGATATATGGGCATGATAAGGACTCACTCAACTGCAAGTAAGAGAAAACTCTAACCACAAAGAAATGTATGATGTTTCAAAGAGAAGTCTAAAAAGAAGACAGGTTTCAGGTTGTTTGATTCAGCAACTCATTGGGGGCTTAAGAGTCAGTTTTATTTAACCCCTCACTTCTGTTTTCTATGTTGGCCTCACTCTCAGACTAAGAGTAAGATGGTTGCATCTCCCCCAAGCACCACATCCAGATATAAGAAGGTGTGAAATGGGACATATATTCCAGTGTCTCCTTCTTAGGAGTATGGACTCCTTTCTTAGGAGCCCTCAGGAGGTTTGCTCTTATATTATATTGGCCAGAAATGGAACCACTGGCAGGGTGTATATGAATTGTAATGATTGCCTCAAACCAAGTATTATTTACACCTCGAACTGGGGAGATGGTAAACTTGCCAATAGTGGTTGATACTTGAACTGAAATAGGGCTCTTCCTTCAGAGAAGAAATGGCAGGGGGACAACCTGGGAATCTGCTACACCCCCCCACATCTCTGAGGAACATTTCAAGGAGAACTTAAGGTTTTCTCAATCCCCAAATTCAAACCATAGAAGGAATTTCATAGTCAAAAATAAAAATCCTGGCCTGGTCTTATGTGTCTATGTCTAGTTACCTATATTTGATCATGGAATTTAATAGGTGCCCATTGAGATTTTAGCATTTTTAACTATCACAAAACAAATAAATATTAATTAGTAGTGAATTATCTCTGAGTGGAAAAGAAAATAAATGCATCTCATTTACAAAATCAGATTTATTTCTCCTAGAATTTCCATGATATAGATATTAATCCTCATATTCTTTCTAGGTTGAAAGTCTTGAACAAGGCCATTTGGTAATAGGAGATCATATTCAAGTTCCCAGTTATTTTGAAGGTCTCAATTGAAATAAGTTAATAGAATTAGGGCCTCAAAGTTTTCATATAATATGCTGTTTTCAAAATTCAATTTCAGGAGAAAGGTTACATGATTTACTTTATTTGTCAGTTAAATTTTTGAGTTGTCTCATGGAGCAGTATGTTTTTTCCTAAGAGCTTTCATGTAGTTCGGGATCACATTTTCTTCTTCATGTGAGAGCATGGTGCTATCCTTCTCAACTGGTTGTGTGGCTCTTAGAATAACTCTAAAATAACTGAAAGTTTGCCATAATAATAAAATAACTGAGTGATGACACATTTTTCTAATGAACAAAAATAGTAGTCAAACTAGACTAGTTCACTGCTGTGGACACTCAGCACTTCTGAGGTGTCAGGTGGAAGTTGTAGATTTCTCAGCTCCCTAATTAAGATAAATACCACATGCTAAAACCTTGGTCATTATAGCAACAATTTATAATCACATAGAAATTTAGAGTGCAAAGTACCTCAGCAGACTTCTTCATCCTTTGAACCACGTCACAGAGGTAGAAGGACAGTTCTGATATCTGCTTTACAATTGAGGAAACTTAGGTTCCAAGAAATGAGTGACTTAACTTGGTTTACAAGTGTGGGAAACTGGGACTATAGCCACCTCTTCCAGCTCCTGGCCCTATGTCTTCCATTCTGCCCAGTTGCTGAGTTGAGAGTGGTTGTTGAGTAAGGCTGTCTCCCAAATCTATGGTGGGTGACTTCAGGTGTAGTATAAGTATTTACACTATAGAAATCAGCAAATGCTACAGACAGGCCACACTGCTCCCATGCCTCTTGAAAACTGTGTTAAACATTTGCCAGCTGTTATGGATTGAATCATGTCCCTCACAAAGGCAAGTTCAAGTCCTAATCTCTGGTTCTGTGGGTGTGAGCTCATTTGTAAATGGATCTTCAAAGATCCTATTAGTTAAGATGAGGCCAAACTGGACCAGGATGGGCCTTACTCCAAAATGCCTGGTGTCTTTATAAGCAGAGGAAATTGGACACATTCAAGAGGATACAGTTGGGGAGAGAGACAGCCATGTGAAAGAGGCAACGACTGAGTTATGGATGGCTGGCAAGCCACCAGAACACGGCAGAACTTAGAGAAACCACGATCCTGCCGACACCTTGATTTTGGACTTCTAGCCTCCACAACTTTGAGACAGTAAATTCCTGTTGTTCAAGTCAAACAGTCTGTGGTATTTGTTATAGTAGCCCTGGAAAAGTAAGATACCAACACACTACCAGTAAAAACTCTGTCTTTCTTGATTTGCTGCTTACAGCTGGTTGGAATCAAGCAACTCAATCTTTTATCTTTACCGATAGGCCTTCTTTGCAGGATGGGCTTAGTATGTGTATAGAAACAACAGACCCTAATACTTCTAATTTGCCTCTCATGGAGGTTATGTTTGCCACTTTCCACAGATGAGCACATAGCATTTACACAAAGCATTCATCTTCAGAAGCTATTATAATCATATTTTAAATTTAAGGGCACTTTCCATCTGAGCAACTCAAAGAAATCCTTGGAATATACTCTCATGAATTAGGGAGGTGGTAAGCATTATTCCACTTCCTTTTATAAAAAATAAATGATAATTAAATTGAAGCAACAAAATCGTATGGATTTCTTTAATCCTTTAATCTTTTAAAGGCAGGTGGAATGGAGAGACCGTGGCTTGGTGGTGGAGATGGAGCAAGCCCCTTGTTGGCCGGGAATGGATGTGAGCCCTCTGGAGCTATTGTCTGAGTCTCCTGGTTGGAGTGATGCTTTATCTGTTTATTGGGGATAGCTACTTAAAGTAGAAGACCACCACAGCTGCCCTCTATGTCCCCTCATTAGCTCAACACCTTACAGGAAATCCACACATTGTCATTTCCATGGTGAAGGTTTGTGGTCTTTGCTGAAATGGTGCTTTGGGGGGTAATGATGTGTTCAGCCAGTGCCACCCATTAGAATTTCTGTGCAGATGCTCAGGAGAGGTCACCTTTGTGGGAATGTAAAGATTATCCCACATGTGGCTATTGCTGGGATGAGGATGTAGAGTGGGTAGCAGAGCACATGGTGTTGGCAGCCAGGCAGAAACACAAGGGCCCAGGAGAAGGGGGATTAGTAAATCAAAGGAGCAGGAGGGAGTCCTGCTACCTGCCACCACAGACACCCTGAGGATGGAGGCACCTGGTTCACCTTTCTATCTTGATATCTTAGCATAGTACCTGACCCATAGTATTTCCAATAATGTTAAGGGAAGCGGATGTAGCTCAAGCAATTGACTCCCACATAACACATGGGAGGTCTCTGGTTCGGTTTCCGGTGCCTCCTAAAGAAGACAGCGAGTGGAGCAATGGGCAGGCGTGGCAAGCTGACACAACAAGATGATGCAACAAGAGACACAAGAAGAAAAATATAATGAGAGACACAACAAAGCAGGAAACAGAGGTGGCTCAAGCAATTAGACACCTCTTCCCACATCAGAAGTCCTGGGTTCGGTTTCCAGTGCCTCCTAAAGGAAATGAGGAAAACGAACAGACACAGAAAGTGTAAACAGTGAGGGGGTGGGGGAGAAATAAATAAATTAAAAAAATAAATCTTTAAAAAAAAGAATATTAATAATGTCCATCCTAGTAATATTAGTGATGGTAACACCAGGAGTATTGATATGTCAATACCATGCTGTGATATGTCAAGCACCATGCTAACTTGCTTCACAAGCATTACCTCATTTTATTCTTACCACAATCACCCCCGGAAATGAGGTCTTATTCTTTGTACAGGACAGGTGAAGGAACACAGGTTCTTAGAGGAGAGGAGGCTTGCTCCAGGTTGAGCAATTAGAAAAGTGCAGGAGCCGAGTCAAGTCTGTCTCTTTTCCTAACTGGGAAACAGGAGTTCTAAATCAACATATCTATTTGTCCTGCAAATCTGGGCTTTGAGTAACATTTAAAACTCTCCTTTCTCAGTTACTCTTTGATCACCCATTTATGCATGCTCTCCATTTGTGACGCCTTGTCCCTTTAAGGCTAACCTTCACCCAAGGAATAAGATAAAAAAAGTGCAGAGACTCCTCTTCTCCAGAAGTCCTTGAGAGAGACACAACTCTTGGCAGAGTTGTGGGTGCATATCCCAGACTAAGCGTGAGTGGCCTCTTCCCATGGTCCACGGTGCCAGTCATCCCAAAATGCCACATCCAGGGCTCTGTGGGTCATGCTAACCCCCCTCTGTGCTGCACCTGACCACACTGACCACTTCCTGCTTCTGGAAACTTCCTCCTCTCAGTCTTCAGACTCTTGCAGAATGGTGGTCCCAGCTTTGCTTTGAAGTCAGGGTGATGGTCATTCAATCTCTGCTCCACCTATTACTGGAGTCCTGGGTACATTCCTCAGTCTATGCACCGCGAGAAGACAAAGATCTTATGCATGTATTCCCTCAGGATTGCCCCATCCGCAGGAGAGGGGTGCCTCTCAGGCGTCCTCCTTACTTGTGGACGAGGATCAAAATGAGAAACAAGGCACCCCAAGCACCCCCAGTGCTGAGGCTCCTATGGCTCATGCTTCATTCCTCCTGTTTCTAGACAGTCTGACCCCAGTTGCAGCAGGGAAGACAAGAAGTGAGTGCCTGAGTTCTGCCTCCTTCAGTTTATGCCCTACTCCCAGCCCCGCCATTGAATCTCACTTATCATTGCCACTTACGCATCTGTGTATCCAACTGGAACTCCCAGGTGGGTTGGGAACTTGGCTCATTTATCCACAATGACACGTAGTAGTCATCAAAAAATGCTAGTTGGACAGGTGAATTGTTATTTGACCACTCTCTACTCCTATGGAAAAATATGATAAAAGCATCAGAATTCTATCCATTGCATTGATTCCCCTAAGACAAGCTTTTTCTCTAAAAGGCCAAATATTTAGGCTTTGCAGACCCTAAGATCTCTGTTGCAGCTATGCCACTCTGCAGTTGCAGTGCAAAATAGGCCAGCATGACTGTTTCTCCATAAAATTTATTAAGACAGGTGGCTGCTGATTTGGTGGAGAGGCTATAGTTTGCTGACCCCCTCTTTAAGGGGTTGGAACAGATCCTACATGTTTTAAATTCAGTGCCATAAAAATATTTTCATACCATATGCTTTCAAACATAAAGTCTTCCAGCTGCTATGCCTACCCTTGTGGGAGGCTCAGCATATCATTGAATGAATGAATGCATTCGTTAATTGATATTAATGTTGAACTATACTATGGGCCACACACTTTTCTAGGTGCAACAAAGGAAGCAACCCAAGAAATATTAAATTTATTTTCACAGCTGGTCCTGAGATGCTTGCCCCCAGACTTTCTTTGCTCATTATTTCACTTCTGTTGTCTACTCTGGCTTCTGGACCATTCTTGAACTCTTTTAAGCTGTACCTTGCCCACTTGACATCATCCATATCCCATCTCAATTTGCTATGACTTAAACTCACTAAAGCTTTGTCTCTTCATTTCTGGAACATGCTAATGGACTTTCATGGGGAAAGCCCCTCTGGAACAGGCATTAGAGGTGAAGCAGAGCTGGGGCATCTCACCCATCCAGTGCTCTGTTGAGCTGGTCCTTCAGTCTGAGCTCATGGGGTGAGGCTGGATGCTTGTGTTGGTATATCTCTTGGTCCAGCTCTTCTGAAAAAGTAAAGTTTATATGTACATATATATAATTTAAAAATAACTAAAATTTTAGGAGGAAACCCCTACTTAAACAACAATTTAAATCATGAAGACTCTATTAAATGTCTAGACAAGAATAACAATTTAATGGTCAGCATTTTTTTGATGAGCAGTGACCCTGGAATTGGGCTTTCTAAACCATTTTTTGACTACTAGAATTTTGATAAATCATATTTTGGTAAATATCACCAAAGAATTCTATTTTTTTAGAAAGTACTGGGGATTGAACCCAGGACCTTGTACTTGTGAAGCAGGCACTCAATCACTGAGCTATACCCACTCCCAGAATTCTATTTTCTTAATTGGAGCCATTTCTTTTCATAAACACAAAATATCCCTTACTGTGTCTTGAGGAAAAAGATCGAGGCAAATAGATCTTCTCATTAACTAGAATTTTCATACACAGATAGAAACTAATAAAGATCAGGGATGTGTTAGCAAATGTTTAACAAGCAGCTCTCCAGAAAAAGAGTGTATATACTTTTTCTATACAAACACACACACAAGCTTTTTTTCAGACTTATATATAGATGTATTGCATACAAGCATACAATTTACAATTAATAAAATATTTGCTACACTCTACTGTAAATTTCATTTTATTCTCTCGGGAGGCTTTCATTGATTTTTGCTAAATCTTGTATCCCTGGTCAACCTAATGTTGCAACTGATGAACAAATGTGATTCTGACATAAATGTTGGTTAATATTTTCATATATGTTAGCAGGTAAGATGAAAGCAGAACATTGAGGATGTGTGCTGAAACTTAAATTGTTCTTCAGTGATGTGAGTGACTTTTTTACTGAATCGAATGATAGGTTTTCAACACTGGAAGTATAGTTTCTCAATGTGTTGTGCTATTTCACAATGTAGCAGCTACATACACAACATACGTTTAAGTTTAATCTGCAATATTAACATTTTATTCCTTACTTTCTTAAGTCTAGGCAATCAATAAAACAATAAATCAAGCCCTGATTCAAGTTGGCTGATTTCAAGCACCCAACATGATGTCACTGAGCATGGAGGTGGGAAGAGACACTCAGGAACACACCATTGTGTAATATTTCAGGCATGAAGATGTGATAACCTTAAGGGCATAAATAGTAATAAAATGTAATAACTTAATTAGGAAGTGATGCATTTTGAGTATTTGTTACTTTTTCTTTTCACATTATTCATCAATTTGTGAAGTTTTTATAATTTAAAATGTAATAATGGCTGAGCTTGACAACCAGCTACCAAAATTCCTGAAAATTTTATGTATTTCTCATGAGCTGGTTCCAGCACACACTGCTCTTGGAAAAACATAATTTCCACAGATTTTGTTAATTACTCAGTTGAGTTTGGTGAATGGCTCAACAATTATAATTAGTTATAAGTACAGTGTTACCAAAACCTTTCAAGAAGTTGGAATATTTTATTTGCAGAACATATATAAAGTGGCTCCCAACAAGATTAGTTGTTGGAGTTCTTGAGAATTTGTTTCTAAGTTTATTATAGTCTATCATTATGATAATGTGTGATCCAAATTTAATCCACCCAACACAGATAAAACTAATCACAACTCTTAGAGGAAAGCATGAGATGAGCAGAAAATGCAGAACTTCAACCAAATGCTTGATGTATTGTGATGACTGAGTAAATATCAAATCATCAATGGATAATTGTAGACATGAGGAGACTAAAGAAATACCCAGGCATGAAAGTTTTGAGTTTATGGGCTACTTCCAAAATTCTCTAAAGGATTCTCTATTGAAGTCAAATTGACACAAAATCTCTCTTTCAGTCTCCACCTTTTTAAACTCTGCTCCCTTATAAAAATATTTCGTTACTTACCAATTACAATGATCAAGCAGATCATGTTTGCAAAAGACCCCTATGCACTGCACTGTGGGTTTGCACACATGTGCATGAGTTTCCAGGAAGATGAGCTAATGCTTGCCTTATGAATAAGGAGTGTATGAAATGGATGGAACCCACCAGCTGTGTGAAAGTTTCCAGCTGAAGAGAGACAAGGGGGCACAGCCTTCCTCAAACTCCAGGGGAGTGTGGAGCATTTTCAAGACTCATCAACACTGCTGGGAAATAGCTCTTCCTACCCCAAGGAGTGTAGCCAAGAGTGGGTGGCATCATTACCCACTTGTATCATCTGTGAAGGTGCCACACAGAGTAAAATCTGCATAGAATATTTACTCTATTTTTAAGAAAAGACAATTTTATCACCAACTGAAATAATTACTTTCTCCCTAGGTGATCTATTTGTATTTATAAAATTTGATTTAATATTTGGCAGTGGAGTAGCTGGCCCAAGGGCAGTAAGCTTTGAGTGTGTGTTCTCTCTCATTTGGATCCCAGTGGTTTTGCCACTGACAGTTCCCTGTGAACCTGAACTAAGCAGGAACAACCACTCTGTAATCGAAGTGCTGTCATTTATACTTTATGATCCTTTGCCTCAAAGACACAGGTAGACAATATGTACAATAAACACAATTAATGAATTCACTGGGGAGACATGGCCCAACCCTCCTTGGCACAGTTAAACCTGCAGCAGCTTCAATCTCTGTGAAAAGCTTCACTGCTTAGTTCCCATGCTATAAGTAGAGTTTTCAGATTTACTCCACTGTAAGCGAATCTTGTCATTTACTTTAATTGGTCTGTGTGTGTGTGTGTATTTGTGTATGTGTAATATGTATGTGTGTGTGTATATATATATATATATACACATATATATATTCCACTTATTCCAATAGAGGTTGAAACTTGGAATCTTTTTGTAGGAACAGCTTCCAGTTCTAGAACAAGTGGCTCTTTGAGGATAATCCTCATTGCTTACCTCTTCACATCCCACTCCTCCATCAGCCTGAAACAAAACAACACTACAAAAACATCAAAATCACCACACAACACATATTGGCACCAGGGGACATGTGGGGCATTGCAAACTTGTGGTATGCCTGTCATTGGGCAGTTGCCACCTTCCAAAAGAAATTCCACTCAATGCAGATTTTAAATGGGACAGATAGAAAGAAAGTTTAATTATTCAAACTTAGATCAAAGCCGAGAATTAATCGAGCCTACTGAAAATGAATTTTACGTGAGACTTGTGATCCTGGAAACCACTGTAGGTTAAGAACTTCTTCACCCACTGCTGTTGACTGTTGTTGGCCTTAACTTCCCCTTAGCTTGACTAAACTTTACACAGCTCTCTCCTTGTCTCCAGGCCCCTGACCTTCCTCACCTTGTCTCTTATAGGATCTAGACTGAACTTGTTGTACCTGGCCTCCACAGTAAACTCGGGAGATAACTCCATGGGATCTACACACCCTGTTGCTTGACCTCCCCCTCCAGTACTTTCCCATGAGCTCACTCCAGTCCTTAAAAACTTCCCTGGCCTCTGCTCCAAGGGAGATGAGCCCCCTTTCTCTCCCCTATTGTAATAGCCTCTTGGTCTCTCTCTCTCTCTCACAACAGCCCTCTGGTCTTTCTGCTCTATTGCACAGAGCTTTGAATAAAATCATCCTTGCCTGTTTAACATTGTCTGGTACAATATTCTCTTTGCAACTTCCTATGGAAAACAGCACAAGCATGTGGAAACAGTGTCAACAGGGAACAGAAACAGTATCAGAGAAAACAGTTTTAAGAAATGATACACTGCTAATAATATTAATGATAAAAATAATAGAGAACAGTAGGTACTGTCCTAAGTATTTCATATACTACTGTTACTTCTCATCTAATCCTCAAAGCAAACCTAGCAAGTCACTACTACTACTATCCCTATGTAAAAATACAAGTAGGAGATCCAATGGTTTTGTAAACCACAAGGTGGATGAAACGCAGTGGAGCACTCCAGCATGACATGCTAGAAAGAGACAGGTCTGAGGGGCCATTGGATAAATAACAAGATACCTGAGGGCCTCTGTTTTCTTATTTTTATAACAGGGCTAATCAGGTCCCATTCTATCACACAGGTGCAAGAAGATGAGGAAAGAGGAAAGGGCATTCCAGACAGAGAGAACAGCGTGAGTCTGCAAGGCAATTGGGGAAAGTTAGTGCCCTTCCATGTGTATCTGGGGAGGGAAAGAAGTCCTCCATGCCAGTTGTCCTGCAAAGTGCTCAGCTTTAGAGCTGCCGCAAATCACTTGATATGTGTGACCTAGCAAAGCATTAGGCAGAGCCTGGATGCACAAAGGGATGTTTAAAAGCCAAGTGGCCTTTGCAGAGGGTTTCGAACCAAGGTTTTCGTGAAGGTTTTACCTGCACATGGCTCTTTGGGAGCTTCTGGTCACTGGGGCTTTTCTGAGGACATAAGTCCTCCAGAGAACTGTCCAGAGCCTAAGATGAGCATTGATTCCAGCTCTTGGCTAGGGTTGGTTTGACCCAATGGAGTGTTACTGAGCTCTAAAATTTAGTGGCAGGAGAGTGAGAGTTCAAAATTCTCTGTAGACCTATTTTACCCTGAAGAGATATATAGATGACAAGACTGCATTTTGCAGATAAATAAAGTATATAAGGTAAAACATTTCTCTGAGCATATCTGGACTTAGATTTCTTTTATTCGTTGTTCTTTTTCTTTCCCTTGGAAACTTGTTTTTCCGGGAGTTGAGAAATTTATTCTCTTGCCTTTGTGCCTGTCAAATGGAAGATTATTTCCATTTGACAGTTCCAAAAGAAAAGAAATGACATGTTTGATATGTAGACATTGCTTAGACTTTATTATCTGCAGAGTTCTTTCTTCCAGCTCTTCTTCCTAAGTAGTTGAGGATCTTCAACCCCCAATGCTTTGACAATAACTGGAACAGACTGTGTGAATGGGTTGCTTAGGTCTGAAGTCTTTGGGACTCATGGAAGAAGCAGAGAAACCTTCATGTTATACTATGCCATGGAGTAGAAGCCACCATCTGTAAAAAGAAAAATGTGGCTCATGCATGCTCTGAAAATCATACATTATAAATAAGAGTTTGAGCAAGCAGTAGTGTGTGGGGAATGGCTCAAGGCGGGGAGTATGGAAACAGGGTGAGGTACTGTCCCTATACCACAGGGCAAGCTCAGAATCACTGTGAGTCTTTCCTGGTTGCCACCAGGCAGGGATCATTAAGAAGCTGGTCAAGGGCCCAAGTCTTCATTGGAATCAAAACTACCCTTAACTGAGGCCACTGAATACAACATGAAAAAGGATGTTACTGCCAACTGTATGTAAAAGAAAGCTGCTTTTAAAGAGCTGCTGCAGGGAAAACATTGTATGGGTCTCCACTCCCTCCTTGGCTGGGAGTCAATATGGGCCTTTCTAACGAGGTCCCAATTTCCCCACATGACCCCCCCTCCCCTTATATCTTTTTCCTTTCTGGGGGGTCTTTGGTGGGAAGAGAGTGGTAGATGGGGTCCATAGAGCAGTATGAAGGTGGTCATGGGGTTCGGGGGTGTGGGCGATGCCTGTCTCCTTGGCTCCTGCAGAGAGGTGTTTGTCTGGGTCTATGATTACTGAAGCAACTAGTAGCAGGCTAGGACTAGCTTGTTTAAAGAGGTCTCAGGCTATGACAATACACCAGAACACACAGGTGCCCCGAAAGACCCACTGAGCCCAGAAAGAGCAGGTACACCTCTCTTCAACCCACGGTCTACCCCTATTTTCTTCCAGAATTTCTTGGTAACTTCATTCCTGGTGAACATCGGGGTCTTATATGTACAAGGCTATGCTCAGGCTTCACTTAAAAGCATTTTAATCAACAGCAATCATTTGCCATTAAGTAACCAGTATGAAGATGTGAAACAAAACTAAATGTGAAAGCAGTGTAAACTATAAAATAATGTGTTAATGCCCTATAAACAAATCTGCTCAATGCAATTTGTTTAAAAAGTATGATTCTAAACAAATATCTTTGTACTTCAAAATACCATTTTAACCAGCCTCTTAGCCTGGGCTTTGGCATTCCAGCATAATACAAAATCCAAGTTGCTCACGCTAGAGTTCAGGGCCTTGGTCAGTGTGTGAGCTGGATGACCCAGCATGTCCTTTGTGGCCATCCACCTGAGCAGTGATAGTCCCAGACTGCAAGCCAGAGGTCAAAATACTTTTCTTTATGCCAAAATGTAGACCACTTGAGCCCCACCATGAGTTCTTAACCAAAGGATCAGGGATAATATGCTTGCTTTCTTTTTAATAACATTTATTGCATTTTGTGTATTTCTAACATTTTTGTGAGAAAGAATTTATAAGCTTCATAGAAGCCAAAAGGGACCACCTAGTATAAATAATACCAGGACCCCCAAAGACCCTGAAGGCATCTTGACATCTCCAACAACCCAAGATCCCATAGGGGGTCCATGCTGCCTATCCCCCAGGACTCTGAGGCGACCACCCCCAAACCTTGCTGTCTTGGGGAACCCTGTCACAGCACTGCTTCAGCCTTGCGGGGGCAAGGGCAAAAGGTCTCTCTTTCCCTTTTTCACAGTGCCCTGTGACACAGCTGAGTCTTTCTATATCTGTTCACACGATCTTACTGGAGGTCATGGACACTGACCTTAGCTCAGCTGCTTCATGCTCAGGCTTCATCTGCAGTCCATAGTCAGACAGCACTCCATAGCAGGATATCCCTCCACCCCACCCTCCATCTAGGGCTCATGTTCTCACATCTTGTTCAAAGGTTGGTCTTTTCCCATGATGATGGAGGATAATGTTCCTTTCATCAAGGGAATGTGTGGCCATCTACAGAAGTGTGGTGGCCATTGGTCCTGATAAGCAATGAGACAATGAACTGATGCGGTGTTTGCAGAGCTGAGTGCCTCCTCCAAAAAGATCAAGGTGGGATGGAAACGCCAAGCTTGGGCATCAGCCTGTTCATTTTCTCCTTCGGTCACTTGTCATCAGGGTCTTAAAAGTCTTTAAGTAAATCTCGTCTATTGTTATATTGTGACATGCAGAAGCTGAAACTGCCGTGTTTTTGCTTCAATATTATCTGTGTGGAAAGCGAAGACAACAAATCTAGGGGAAAAAAAGGATATGACATTTGTTCCAAAGAAACTAGTCAGGAAAACAAAGTATTGACTGCCTTTGTGTGATGGTGTGTTAGATTGAATTGTGTCCTCCACAAAGGCATGTTCAAGTCCTAACCCTTGGTCCAGTGGGTGGGAAACCATTTGTAAATAGGATCTTCAAGTGTGTTATTATTAGTGAAGGTGGACTCATTTGTGAAGAAGATCTTTCAAGATCCTATTCAGATGAGGCCAGATTGAGTCAGGGTGGATCTTAAGCCATATGACTTGAGTCCTTGTAAGCAGAGGAAATTTGGACACATTAGGAGAAGCCGGAGGAGAAAGAGAGATGGTCATGTGATGGGGACAGAAATGCATCTACAAGTCAGAGAACTCCAAGGATTGCAGTGAGTCAACACCAGAATGCTACAGACTCTGGGAGAAAGCATCTTCTGTTGAGACCTTGATGTTGGACTTCTAGTCTCCAAACTGAGCCAATAAATCCCTGTTGTTTAAGCCAGCTCTTTGTGTGGTATTTGTCCTAGCAGTCCTGGCAAGCAAAGACAGGTGGCATAGGGGATTTGAACTTCAATCTCACTAAAGACAGTGGGTCCTGCCCTGCACGGAAGGCTCCTTGGGCTGTGTTTCTGGGGGTAATCGGTGACCTGAAAGGGTACTAGTTGTGAGAAAGGGGTAGCTTTGCTAGGAGGTGTTGGCAAAGACAGACCTTAGACTCTGATATTTCAATTCATCCATCATCACTTGTTCATCTATATCTGAGGTCACCAATTTGTGGAGCTCTTTTGCGCAGACATTAAGAGCACTGGTTCTGGAGACAGCAAGATGGGAGCTAGCATTCTGCCACACTATTTATTAGCTGATGACATTAGACAGGTTCCTCAACCTTAGTTTCCTCATCTGTGAAACAGGGAAAATAACAGAACCTCTTCCAGCAGGATTTTTGCAAGGGTTAAAAGAGGAGATGATTCATGTAAAGCTTAGTGTGGTGCCTGGACAAAAGTGTTCAATAAATGTCTTCATATAATTGCTGCCATTCTTTGTGTTATCATTCCCATCGAGGATCCCCTCTGTTGTCAGTTTAACCCATTTTAACTGCCTGAAAGTGTCCATCTGTGTGGTTGGGGTGGAGGAAGTGAAGTCGCAGTTTAATTTGTCTGAGTCCTTCCAATAACAAACTTAGTACAATCAGAAAGAGAAAACCAAGCTTTCTGTTAACATTGCATTTAGCATGGTGCAAAATAAAATGTATGCTCCACCATTTCATTCATATATTGAAGCATGGGAAGAATAGAGAGAACCATTCTTGAAATTCAAGATTTGTTCTAGGAAAATATTATTATGCTTAGTTATGTTTAAGATAAAGAAATAATAAGTACCTGGTATGATATTTCATTGGGAGTCATTAGCTTGGAATTTAAAAATGGGCCACAATTAGAGTAACTGCCCTTATATTTCTGGCTCATATCCTTATCATCTGTTGCCAGTTCTGTAGCCCCCCACAGAGTCTGCTCATTCTAGATGGCTGCAGGCTCTTGCTCACAAGTCCCTCTGCCCATGTTGCTGCTTTCTTTGCAGTGGCCAACTAAGACTCAGACCCATCATCCCATGGGCATATCTTTCCTGGATGCATCCTGTTACTCACAACTCTCAGTCTTGTGCATGTCCATTTTCCTTTTGGCATGAATTATTACCTAGGAGACTCTTTGGTTTCTTATGCAAATAGAGTCTTTTTTTTTTAATATATTTTTTCAAAGATTTATTTTATTTATTCCCTCCCCCCCATTGTTTGCGGTCACTGTCTACTCCCTGTGTCCATTTGCTGTGTGCTCCTTGTGTCTGCTCGTCTTCTCTTTAGGAGGCACTGAGAACTGAACCCGGGACTTCCCATGTGGAAGAGAGGCACTCAATTGCCTGAGCCACCCCAGCTCCCTGGTTTGTTGTGTCTCTCATTGTCTTTCCTCTTTGTGTCTTTTTTGTTGCGTCATCTTGTTGCATCAACTCGCTGCATCTGCCTGCCAACTTGCCTTCTCCAGGAGGCACTGGGAACTGAACCTGGGACCTCCCATGTGGTAGACAGAAGCTAATCTCTTGAGCCACATCCGCTTTCCCAAATAGATTCTTTTTTCAAAACATTTATTTATATATTTCTCCCCTTCCCTCATTTTGTGCTCGCTGTCTGCTCTCTCTGTTCTTCTGTGTCTGCTTGTCTTCTCGTTAGGTGGCACTGGGAACTGATCCTGGGACCTTCTGGAGTGGAGAGAGGTTGCTCAAATTCTTGTGTCACCTCAGCTCCCTGTTCTGCAGTGTCTCTTATTGTCTCTCTTCTGTGTGTCTTTTTGTTGTGTCATCTTGCTGGCCAGCTCGCGGTGCGGGCCAGCTTGCTTTTCACCAGAAGGCCCCAGGAATCAAACCCTGGACCTCCTATATGGTAGATGGGAGCCCAATTGGTTAAGCCACATCTGCTTCCCCCCAAATAGATTCTTGACAGCCCCCCAACCCCACCAGAAGTACCCCCTGCACGTCTGAATCTTGGTGATGAGTACTGAGTGTGGTCGACCTGGGGCCCCTCCTACATATTCTGTGTTGCTATAGAAGCTGTTGTCAGTTATTCTTAGTTCTGATATTATAGCTAGATCCCCTCCAATGCAGCCTTTGGCCATGTTTGCAGAAAATATCTCCTACTTCAGTGACTATTGCTCTGTAACAAATCATCCCCAAGCCTGGTGACCTATGCATATGTTTATTTGTTCGCAGTCATTTCTGGGGTTCTTCAGGGATGGCTCACATTTGTTGCAGGAGCTGTTGCTGTGGTCACCCATGGAACTGCATTCAGCCAGGAGGGCAGCTGGGGCTGGAACATGCTCATGGTCTTTCCTGTTGCCCAGGTCCAGCCTGAGCCTTGCACATGGCAGCCGATCCCAAGCTTGCTAGTGCTGCCGTCTCTTGGTCAAGGCAAGTCACAGCCCAGATGCACAGAATGAGACAGACTTGCCCTCAGGACGGAATGAGCAATAGTATGAGCACAGACAACAGCTCTGGATCCTCACGGCTAAAAACCAAACACTAGTATCCACATGTTGCTGTGGAGGGCAGATACTGGAGGGGCATGAATGAGAGGTTGGCGGTGGCAAGGAGGGGTGGAGATCTGCATCCGTCCTTCCAAAGAGCACTAAAATACAGAATTTGGAAGATCAGTCTAGGAAAACATAATTTCCCCTTGAATAATGAGAAGCATCCCCTTCGTGAACTTTTTAGGCTGAAGGGCATGGTGCCCAGTCGAAGGGGTGTTAGGTCGCCAAGGCTGATACCCAGCCAGTCAATCTGAAAGAACCCCATGCCATGGCGTTTTGGGTACGTATCCTGCTGGTTGTTTAGGGCCTTCCTCACCAAGTATGAAAACCCAGGTATATTTTGGTAAAAATGAATATGCAGCATAACCCCACAGTATTACAAAAGGAAAAGAAAGGAGTCAACATTTGGGAAGGTAAAGGATAAAGTCTGGAAATTTCTGAGGGAGTGAAAGAGTCACCATCAAGGGAGTTAGGGATAAAGTAAAGGAGATTTAGCAACACTACTGAAAGCAGAAAGTCAACTGTTAGGTGGGCTTTGCAAGCAGAAAAAAAGTGGACTATTGAAGGGACTTTCAGAGGCTCAAAGAGATGGGAAATGTCACTCTCCTGCCTTCCCATCTCCTTTCAATCAAAGCATTTTTCTTAGGCAATTGCCTTTGCCTTTACGTTTTATATCTAATCACATTGTTTGCAATTACCTTTGTCTCTTCCTTCTAATCACACCATTCCTTACAAATGCCAACATTCAAAACATTCAGCATATACACAATCCCAAGCTCCTTTATCCATCATAAAATTTTTGATTTTGTAAAGTCAATAAGAAGATGAGATTCATTTTACAGAACATCTACTTCAATGCATATCCTCTGTAAAGTGGCAGGCAGGTTTCATTGATGGATGTTGAATGCCCATTACGTACTAAACTAAAACAAAGAGGAGGTCTTAAAAAAAAAAAAAGGATAGAAAGCATTACTAAGGCTGAAGTTAAATACTATAAAGTTTAAAACGTTTATATACTTCACATTTGAATCATTAAGGGGTAGTGTGTAAACGTATGTAAGCAGTTCTTTCTTTCCATAAAGGCAATGTTTCTTTTTAAGTAGCTTTGTCAGGTCTTAGATGTGATATGCAAACAGTTCTTAACAGTCCAAGTAGTTACACTTTGAAATGAACTGTGGAAGATGGCCAAATGTCTCCCTGAAGATTTTTATAGACGGAGATATTGTTAGATTTTCCAGTTTGTGGGGAATGATTCAGAGGGTCTCAGCCTCTCTGTGCCTCAGAATCACGTAATGGGATTGGGGTTCCTTTAAACCCCACCTACCAGTATAGATTCTGAGTCTATTGGTCTGGGCTGAGGCTGGACATTGATGCATTTTAAAAGTTTCTCACAGGTGGTTCTTGCCTGCAAGGCTATGGTCCAGCAGTCAACACACTGGACCAAGGAAAGGAGATCTCATTTTATCCCCAGTTCCAGAGCTGATCGGCCAGAAGCCAGACACACAGAGGTGTGGGGGCACTTTCCTCATCTGTGCAGGGATGCTGAAAACCTGAGGAGCTCCATGGCCTTGTCCCCTCTTGACCTCCTAGGATGACATGTGATGGTCCCATGATGTTCTCTTGTTACGGCCTTGGAGGATGGGTTTAGTGGATATTTTTTTTTTCCAGACCTATAGCATTCTTTCTGCTCTGATGAAAACATTCTCAAAGGTTTTCTAGAATGAGAATCATCCAATTGGTATGTATTGTGAAAAATTTGATTTTTACCCACAATAAAAAAAAAGTAAATAAAATAAAATAAAATATTTTAAACCTACAAAAAAAAAAAAAGAATCATCCATTCAAGCTTTTTGCCTGAAAGTTATAAAGTTGTAAACCTAGTGAAAAACATATATATGTTAATTAAATGTTTGTAATATTCAAAACAGGTTGATGTTGGAAAATGTAAAATGAATTTACCAAGAGAAGGAAAACTTGAAAATAAGTAAGCAACTTTGGTGTAGATAACAATTTGATATAAGCAGTTGTTTCAAAACTATCATTGTTCAGTTTCCCGAAAGTTTAGGGCTGATAGAAATGTACCTCTAATTTTAGAGATTCTAATTAAATTGTTATGCATAAACAGTTATAAAAGTAATCTTATTTATTTTATATTCTTGCCTCATTCAATATGCTTTTCATAGTTCCACTGTGTTGAAAATATATGTTCGCATCTATGTCAGTGCCTTAAAAGTATTTTGAAAGCAATCTTTTGCTAATGGTTAAAGAACTCTTTTTTTTAAAAGGATGAAATACTATTCATTAAAAAGACTTGTGAAATAATTTACACGTTTGTTATAAAATAGTTACATGTGAATGCATTTGTCATTTTTATTTGGCAAAATCATTCAATTTGAGAATCAACCATTTATTAGGCGCCTTCGTGTGCCAGATACTTTAACCAATGGTATTTTTGTTAAATACTCAGAAAAGCACAAATCTGATATTTTTAATACAATATCAGTGTTGTGTTTATTTTTGAAACCAAATTTGGTGTCCTGAGTTGAATGGGTATGAAGACTCCTTTGTAGGGTTTACTCTTTTGTTCTCCACCTAAGTACAAACCATTGAACTAAAAAATTGTTCATCACACTAAAAAAAAAAAAAAATTGTTGCCCTTCCACCACTTGAGCTGGTGCAAAGCTAGCTGTGCCTAAGTGCTCATAGCTACTTTTCATTTTTAATATCATGACTCTTGCTTTTTGTGTGTTTGTCTGTTTGTTAATTACTGCGTGTGCTTATTGTATGATTTTTAAACTAATGCACTTTTAGACCCTTCTTGACTTCTGGAGTTCTTTCTGAAGTTCTTGTTCCTCTTCCTGAACTAAGAAGCAAGTTCTTAAAAAAATAAAAACATAAGTTACTGCGGTGGAGAGGGCATCCTGCAGGACCTTCGTTTCCTCACCCCTTTTCCCTTTCACTCTGCACTGTTACAACAAAGCTCCTGCCAGCAGGAGTGTAGCTGATTTCCCACATTATTATGGCACAGGCTTTTCCCCCACCCCCACCCCATTTTTTTCTTCTTTAAACTGAGAACTCTTCACACTGCAAGTTTTATGGGAAATATTCCTTCTAAAGTTTGGTGGAAGTGAGAAAGAGGCCAGAGGGAAATGACTCAAGAAGAGGGAGGAAGAACTCTTTGTCAAGAAAAGCATTTCTCAGTTCTCCAGTTTCCAGGCAGGTTGCATTTCAGAGAGACAGGTGTGTGCATGTATGCATGTGTGTGTGTGTGTGTGTGTGTGTGTGTGTGTGTGTAGGTGCATGTGCGTTTGCCTAGGAATCAAAAAACTAAATCCTCGAGGGGCTCCACTTCCAGGAAATCTCATTGCTGTTGTGCAGAGCAAAAAGTAACCCCCTGCTCTCCTCTCAATATTTTCCAAAAAAGTTTACAGAAGTCTAAATATTCAGCAATTTGGCGGTGATAGTGATTCAGCCACTTTTTTTTCCTCCAAATTCTTTGAACTTTTAAAAGACCTTTGTGTTTTCCTAACTGTTACTCATAGAAGGGCTGGGGTAGGAAAAATGCAGGCAGGCCAGTGCCTGCTTCTCTGTACTCAAGTTTGAGCAATAGTATACCATACAAATTCGGCTAGTTACTTTTTTTTTTTTTTTCTGTGGTGGCGGCAAGAAGTTGGACTGGTTTCTGGGTACATCCCGTTCTTGAGTCAAATGAATGATTTCCTTTCAGCATGCGTGTTTGAAATGGGTTACTGACACAGTCCCTGTATCCTGATGGAAGATGCTTTACTGTGTGAAATTAGCCCACAGGACACGGAGCACAGTGACCAGCCAGGGGCATCTCTGTCCTAAAAAGGCCACATCTGCCCTCTTGTTTAACTGAGAGCCAAGGGAGGGCTGTTACTGCTAGATTTATGCACTCTCTCTTGCCTCCAGATGTTTCAGGTCAACTCTGGGCTCTGATGTGCTTTAGGAGATATAGTGGGATGCTCCTGGCAGGAGCCGCTGTTGCTTTTGAAGTGTCCTTATGGCTGAGCCTGGTGGGAGAGTGGCCAAGAGATGCTATCTTTACAACATCAGCCATCATCTCTGCTGTGTGGGAAATAATGGCTGCATTTGAATAATTAGGCCTTTGCACCATAACATAACAAAAGCATGCATTACTCCATTAAACAAACATAATTATTATATCTTACATGTTAAAAGCTCCTTTCATGCCTTCGGAACGGGCAGCATTTGAAAAGTTGATAGCTAGAATCATTTGCTCTGGCTGCATGTGATCTGCCCCCCTAGGGGATGGAAGACCTGTCTGGAGATGACATAGAGGGTGTAAGTTGGGAGAGCGTGTCCTTCATTTTCCCCTATGCTCCTGTAGCGAGGTGACCAGACCTCTGTTGGTTGTGTGTGACTCTTGTTTACCCTACAAAGCTGTGGGATCTCTTAAGGACAGCAATCTATCATGTTCACATTAATTTCTCTTAAGTTGACTTTGGAGCTAAAGTTTCACCATCTCAGTGCCTCAGTTTATTCATTCATTAATAATAAAACTTGCTTCTGGACTTGACGGGATGGCTGTGAAGACTGAAACCATGGATAAAAGTGACTGGCAAAGCATAAAATGCCATGCAAATAATGAAAATTGTGCAGTTACCCAAGCATTGATGTTATTGAACCATTTTACTCAGTATGCAGCCCTTCAACACATACTTTCTGGAAATAAGTTTAATTTTCTTGATGGAGAACCCTAGAGAATAACAGCTCTAGTTATTAGAAATTCCAGCTTTCAGTTTCCCAGTTTCCTGCGGGATGTTTCCTTTATTTTGGCATTCTTTTCATCAATCCATTGATGAAATTTATGGAGCACCTATAACACGCAAGATACGGTGCCAGGCAATGTTGAGAAGAGTACGCAAGGGAGCAGTGGTGAACACAAATCAGCAGTCCCTGCTCTCAAATCTCTTAAAAACCTGACTCAGTAGTTTCTACCTGAAGGTAAAAACAAAATGGCACCAGGGATTCAAAGGAGGGAGAAAAGAATCCTTACCTACCTCTCTAGTTTTCAATTTTTATTTTTTTATTGATGAGGGTAGGATTAGGACTATGTCACAGAAAAAGTAGAATTTGACATATACCTTGACAGAGGAAAGCAGGATAACTCATATGGTAATTCACTTAGAAAGTTGATGTGAGTCCCATTTTTTGTCCCTGATTTGTCCTAAGATATTCAAGTTCCCATGGCTTTCCTCTGTGACACTCGTATTCTTCCAAGTCTGTGCTGGCAGTCAGCTGTAGGAAAACCCAGGATGAATCTGATAGACAGAAGAGGTCTTCAATTTGCTGATGTTTTCACTGCATGGTGAGTGAAAGGGGAAATGGGAGGTTAAATTTTTACCATATGACAGCTCCTAAACTGAGAAAAATTTTGTTCTCTATTTTGGAGTGTTAAGAGAAAGACCCCAAATGGTTTCCTTGAGATCTTAGGACTATTCCTGGCATGTTCTGACTTTCCAAGTACCTACAACTTTCTCTCCTCCCCAAAGTCCTCCACTTTTCAGATGTTGCCTAGGCTACATTTTAGAATCTTCACACAAGGTGAGCAGTTTAATAGTCATTTACAGACATAAAATAAAAAATGAGTGCACTATAGTGTTTTCCCTTGAGAAGTTCATATCTTGTGGGACAGAAAGATACATCAAAAGAAATCTGCACTATAAAAAGCTGAGTCCAACAATTGAGAGGGGCACTGTATGCAGGGGTACCAGGGAGGACTTCCTGCAAGAGACCACACCAGAATAAGTTTGGTGCATGAGCAGAAGTTACCCAGATAAAGAAAAGGAAAAGGAAGAAAGAAGCAAATAAGGTCATCAGAAGTTGATGCTTTGGGAGAAAATGCAGAGATTAAGATAGTGGAGGTGTTTATGACATGGAAGAAGAAGTGACATAAGACTGGAGCTTGAGAATCAGGAATTTATGAGATTGTGTTCAAAGTTTAAAATAATCAAAGTCAAGATTTGGGAGGTGAATAATTTCCAATGATGGCAAGGTCCGCAGTGTGTCATGCTTGTTGAGAAGGCCAGTTCCCATGAGGCTAGCATGTGACAGACTGTCTCTGTGGACATTTTCCATTCATAGTGGTAGAAAATCTGAATTCTGGGGATGTTAGGGGAAATCTCAGAGACCCCTAGAATCCATAAGTTTAGTCTGAGAATACTCTTCATTTATTCATCACTTTAATGGGGAATTATTTTATGCCATACATCGGGCTAAGCAAAGGGCACTATGATGAATTAGAATCCCCTTCACTGGGTGAAATCAAAGTTGATAGATGGTTGTAATGCTATAGGAGAGGACTGGACAATGGATGTAGGGTTAAGGCATGAAGAACAGGGAGGGGACAGACATCTTGGCAGAGTATGGAAAGATTTCAAGACAGAGGTGAAGTTAGATCTGAAGGAAGAACAGGAGTTTGCCAGACAGAAAAATAAAGAAGCTATTCCTCAAAGAGGACATGGATTGTCATGGGAAAACTGACTTGGCGGAAGTCTAGAAATCCAAGTTGCCTCATAAAATCATTATGGTATATGCTAATAACTAGGCAACCTTTTGGAAACACTGAATTGCCAAAATACTTTCTCCTAACTGGCATAGATACTGTCCATTTCTAAGACTGTAACAGATACCTGCTAAGGAAAGGAAGTATATTTCTCAGTCATTGTAATTTTTATCATATACTTCTCTGTCCTGTTTATCTGCATACTCACCTAATTTAAAAATTATGATTTTGTGGCTATCCAATGTGCTAAAAACCCATGAGTTTTGAAACATCATAAACAATCTGGAAGGCTGAAGATTGGCATCCTAGTGGAAGCCTGAAGTTGCCTAGACCTACACATGGCTTGCCATAGGAACATATCATATCTGATGGTTTGATTTTTTTAAATTCCAAAATGATGTTTAGGTTTTAATACCTTGTCTTAGACTGATCAATAGAACAATTCCTATCTAAATAAAACTAAACTTACCATGTACTTCAATTGCAGCTTATATATTTTTATTCTGATTCTCATGTAATAAACTTGCATATGCATATGCAGAGTTTAAGTGAAGGCATTGAATCAGCACTTCCTTTTCTCTAGACAAAGCAATATTTATCCCAGTGACTTCTCCAGGTATACAAGCATCCATGGTTAATTCCTTTTCGGTCTCTGACTTAGTATGCCAGAGCTGATATGGCAAATGCCACACAGTGGCCTGGCTTAAGCAACAAGAATTTATTGGCTTATGGTTTTAGAGGCAAGAAGTCCCAAATCAAGGTGTCAGCAATGGGAGTGGGTGTAGCTCAGTGGTTGAGCATCTGCTTCGCATATACAAGGTCCTGGTTCAATCCCCTGTACCTCAAAAGAAAAGTGTCAGCAAGACCATGCTTTCTTCCTCAAGTCTGTACATTCTGGTGCTGGCTTGCCACAATTCTTGGGTCCTTGGCTTGTGATATCCTTGATCTCCTCCTGGGTTTCTCTGACTTCTCTTTATAAGGTCCCTAGTCATACAGATTAAGGCTCATCCTGATTCAACTGGGCCACACCTAAATAGGATCTTAGAAGATTCTATTCACAAATGAGTCTGCACCTTAACTGATAATACGTCTTCAAAGGTCTTATATATTAATGGGTTCAAACCCAGAGGAATGAGGATCAAGTTTAAGAACATGTCTTTTGTTGGGGTATATGATTCAATGTACCACAGTTTCTTAGGGGGCATTTTCAATGTCTTATGATGACCAAAATGAAGCCAGGAAATGCCAGGTATTATAAAAGTCTTGATTACGTTCTTGATTTCATACAATAAGTCATAGACTATTAGGGTAGCATTGGACCTCAGAGTTCTCATTCAGACCCTCAATTTACATTTGTTGAGTACACAATGGTGTCACATCAACTGTCTCATAAAAACAGGACCCTGAGCACACAGACTGTTGGTCTTTCCAGTGATGCCATGCGAGTCAGTCGCTCACTCATTGAACAGATATTTATGGAATGCCAATTACGTGAGAGGGCAGCGAATACAACAGTGGATAAGATGACTAGGTCCGTTCTTTCACAGAACTCACATTTCTGGTGGGATGAGATAGACACAAAACAAAAAGTAGAAAAACATAAAAACAGAGAGTGACCAGTTGTATGCAGAGAAAATGTGAGAGACGGTGACTGGGAAGCCACGGCCCTCCCCTCCCCTCGGCACACTGGATTGCGTACATGACCCATGACCCAGCCCTTCACTGTTACAGAAGTGGTATAATGCAGTAAGCTGCAATGAGGGGCTGTTGAATTTTACATTTATCATCGAATGCTCTGGTAGCTTAACGTAGTGCTGTCTTCCATTTACTCACAAATTTGAGAGAAATATGAACCCAGTGAAGCCTTCTGGAGAAAGCCTCAGGCTGGACTGGAAAACATGTGAGGAGTAGCAGGTGCCCACCTAACTTTCCCATGTCAAGGGGACATCAGGGGAGGTGAGAGCCTCCCAAGGAGGGATGGGTGGCTGCTGCTTGAGGGGGAGGGGGCTGGGGGTGCTGACAGGTGTGTCTCCTCCCCCCACTACTCCTGACCAGCAGCCTCAGCACCCACCCAAACTCAGCCTTCCCAGCCCACCGCCTCCTCTCCAAGCAGACTGCCCCAGCCCCCACCCACGGCACCTCCTTCCTGAAGCAGCCTGTGTGTGTCATCAAAGCCACAACAATCCCAGGCTCCACTAAACCATCGTTCCCCTCCCCGGCCCTCCCACTGCAGACCATAATCTTACAGGCAGACAATAAAGATAGGACAAGCATTCAAAAAAAGAAAAAAAGAAAAAAAAAATGAGTGGCTTTGTGTCTTAGAACATGCCTCAACTCCACCTGCAGGCTTTCTTTTCCCGCGGCACCAGGGCCTGGCCGGGCTGCACCTGCCGTGGGCCAGCGCCCCTGCTTCTCAGTCACATAACTTGGAGCCCGAGCAGGCCCCAGCCTGTTCCACATCCTGCTCTGCCCGATTATATCTTCTTTACTCCACTGACTTTTTAATAGCCTCCTCAGAGCGAGGCTGTCACACTTATACCTGCCACTTGATTTTCTATAATCATGCAGCCATGAAAAGAAAGAGGAAAGTATCACCAAGACTGCTGACTGCCAATTCCTTTCCCTATTAGAGTTCCTCAGGAATCAGACTGATCTCTTATCTATGGACTCAAGCGGTGGGAGACCTTGGAAGAGAGATGGAGCCAATCATGCCATGAAATAATAATTTGCTAAGACTAGAAGGCTCTTTGGAGGAGTGGCCAGTTGTTATTTTCTATCAGAACTAACATATACACTTTTTCTAAAAACAAATGCTATTTGCTACCTTGAAAATTTGAATGATTTTTTTTTCAAGATCTAATTGATGTCTATAGGGATGGGTTTGTTCAGAAAGACAGGGAGAGATTTACAAAGAAAGAAGCAGGTGTAGAAAATTCACGATGGGTATACCAGGGTAAGAAAAGGAGCAGTCTGCTTCTCTGCTAATGGATGGGTGACACACACCTCTTTGAGCTCTATTAATTCTTTGACTCATTAACAAGGATGGACCCCATGGTTCTTATTAAAATTCTCCTGTGATTTGTTCATCAGTGCTTGAACAATGACACGATTCTGCTTTGTATGATCAAGCACACACCACTGACTTTTCTGACAAAAACAGTGATTGAAACAGTCTAGATATTCTCCAAAGAAAGGAGTTTAAAATCTTGTTTCCATCCTTACTGGGATTTTTCACTTCGGCATCTGCATTTCCTTGAAGCTCCATTTTGCTCTGTTGCATGCATGGGAGTTAGCAGTTGGGTATCTTCATCAGTTTCAGTGAATGTTTTTGTGGTGTCAAGGGGTGCACTTCGGGTTAAGCGGGGAGGAAGAAGAGGCTATATTTTACCCATTTATTCAAATGTCCTTCAACCTGACAGCCCTCTCTGGGAAGAAACTCACTGGGAGTGTGGCTGGGGCTTGGTAATAGGGGCAGTGTCGTGCCAAACAGGCATGAGGGAGATGGAAATAAACAAGAGAATGTGTGTCTTAGGAGGAGGACTATTTTCTTGATGGATTAAATAGGAGATATGAGGGTACAAAGAAAGTCACAAATCACTAAGGAGCAGGGCCATGTTGCTCAGGGGCCCAAGGAAGCAGAGAAGTACATGAAGATATAATGATACACCAATGGGGTTTCAAGCAAGTCCTTGCCACTCCCCACGGTGCTCCTCTGAAGCTTTCATGCACAGACCCATAACCATGAGTGCACACATGCAGGGGAGGTAGCCCAAGGAGGCCTCTGTCCATCTGATGTACGAATCAGAATAAAATTCTTTTTTATTTTTCAGGAGGTACTGGGGATTGAACCCAGGACCTTGTACATGGGAAGCAAGCGCTCAACCACTGAGCTATATCCACTCCCCTAAAATGTCTTTTAACTGTTGGATTTACTGAGAGGCCCTTTCCTCCCGCCTATAAGCAGATGAACTCCTACACTATCTGGGTGGGATATTCAAGTATTCAGAGAACAGAAAGTCACTTTGGATATCCGTGTGAGTTCATGGAGCTACACACACACATCATGGCCTAAATGAAGACCACATAAAATGCTCTAGAACTCATGTAGCATGGATTATGGTCTGGGCATTAGTAATAGTTATTCACGGGAAAGATCCTTCAGCGTAACGATCCGCATGCTTTGGGGACACCACTTCTCTAAGGAGAAAGCTGTGGCTGCACCACAAATAGGGATGCTGATTGGACCAAGAGTCAGCATGCTATGAAAGTTCTAGACCATTTCATTGTTAGCTGAACACTTTTGCAGGGAAGGTGTTTGGGATCCCATCACGAGGATTTCTTAATCACCTCCTTATGGGCTGCTGGACTGCCTGCCCTTGGCTCCCTCCGGGCACACCCACATGGATACTGATTTTCAGATGACTTTCCACCCACGCCAAGTCAGGCAGGAGGCCAGGTGTGGATCTGGTGCTATCTAAGTGCTGTGTCAGTGTTCAGGAGAGCAAATGACACCAAACCCTCTCTGGAGGATTTGACACTTGAATAGGAAGACAGGATGGAAATGCCTGAAAGGCAGCAAAGCATGCCACCCCATACGTGAGATGCCTCCTGCATGTGATCAAGCTAAGAACATGTATTTGCCGTGTGCCAGGCTTCACACTCAGTGAATGAAATCTACCTGCTTATTTCATTCTTGGCAAACCCCACATGGCAGATATTCCTACTGTCCTTTAACAGTTGTGTCCACTGAGGCTCAGAGGGTTTGGGGCATCTGCCCAGGGGCCCAGGGCAGGCAAGGCTAGCCATTCCCCAGAGGCCTGGTTATAGAACCCCACCCCTGATCCCCACCTCAGTGGGCTGTGCAAGAAGGAGCCATGTTCTTTGGCTTGGTGTGGGTTCCTGCTAAGCTGCGGCCAGGGTGCATTTGGTCTGTCTTGGAGTTCCAGACCCAGGGCGGAATTCAAGTCTGGGCTGCTCTAGCTCAAGAAGTCAGCACCAGCTTCTGCTGAGGAAAGTTGGGGAATAAGGGCCTGTGTGGCACCTGTACGCCTGTGGTTGGGAAAGAGTTCCAGGAGCCCCCAAACCCCATCCATTCATTCTCTCCCCCCACCCCTTCATTTCTGGGTCCTGGGGTCCATTCTTTAAACTGTTCTATCTTCTGATTTGTGTTGGAACTTCACCCCCACCCTCCAAGGAGGGCTCTTCCTTTTCAGCATTTTCAGGCATTTTATATTCTGGCATTCTTCGCGGTGGAGCAGGTCTGGGCAGGGCTGCGGTGGAGTGGCTGCCTGCATGCCTCGCGCCTCAGGTGGAAGGAGGTGCGCCAAGAATGAGTGCGAAAGGCCGCAGGCGGGAAGCCACGCTCCCCTGAAGGAGGCGTAGTTCTACCCGGCTCGCCCTCCTCCTTCTCCACCGGGTTGCCGCTCCTCCCCTCCAGCCCTGGGCGCAGGGCGGCCCCCAGCTTGTGCTGGCTGTTTGGGATGCAGTCCTTCTCCTTGCGTCATAAGGGCCTTCTCTTGCGCCGGCAGCGCCCTCCGGGCATCCGTGACCCTCGGTTCTCCCTGTCAGGCCGAGTTTGGATGCTCCCAGCTAGGTTGGGTCATGCCCTTCGCTCAGAGCGCCACTTTGAATAGAGGCTTGCTATCTATTGAATGCTGCTTGCTGTCATCTCTGATTTTGCTTCGGAGCCTTTTTCATGTTTTAGCACTCACTTCCCTGGCCCCACTAGGTCCTTGTTCCCAATTGGGCATCCAAGCTTGCTGCCACTCCTCACCCATATGCACATTTTTCCTTTTTAGTTTGATCAACAGGCATAGCTGTAGCAACTCCAGTAATCATGGGTTAAAATTTAAAAACCGTGAAATTCTCTCCGACTTCCCACTTCCTGTTCCCCCAAATCTATAATACGCATTTCTGGATGCATTGGGAGTTTCCCAGGACCAAAGAGTCACAGTTTGCAAAATCCACATTGCTTTCCATCCCTTTCTCCCATTTCCAGCTGAGTACAGTAGTTGTGTGTCTGCAAAACTGCCTCTGATTACAGGTCATGAGAGGCGCTGAGAGGTAATTTAACAAGGAACGACTGAGCACCTACAGTGCGTGCTAGACCTTATGGTCCCTGGGAAATTCAGGCAGCAGTTCTCTGGACTAGTCCTCCAGTTCTCTGCTTTTTGGGATTCTTAGGTAGTCGCCTGGCCACAGAGATGGCTACAAGGGAGAGGAAAGAGAGGGGGAGAAGTGCTCTCTTTGGAGGAAGATGAGGGCAGTTTTCTATACCCAGTAATCTGCCAAGTGGACACCACATGGGCACCAGGACAGAGGAGAAACTTCCAAGGAGGGACAGATTGCTGCTGCCTCTGTGACAGGCTGGGTGGGGGCTGACAGGTGAGTCCTCTCTCCCCCACCCCCTTCTCTCCAAGCAGACTGCCGTAGCCCACCCCTGCCCCAGGCACCTACTTCCTGAAGCAGCCCGTGTGTATCATCAAAGCCACGGAGGTTCCACTAAACCATCGTTCCCCTCCCTGGCTCTCCCACTGCAGACCATAATCTTACAGGCAGACAATAAAGATAGGACAAGCATTCAAAAAAAAAAAAAAAAAAGTGGCTTTGCATCTTAGAACATGCCCCAACTCCACCTGCAGGCTTTCTTTTCCCGCGGCACCAGGGCCTGGCCGGGCTGCACCTGCCGTGGGCCAGCGCCCCTGCCTCTCAGTCACATAACTCGGAGCCCGAGCAGGCCCCAGCCTGTTCCACATCCTGCTCTGCCCCTGATTATATCTTCTTTACTCTACTGACTTTTCAATAGCCTCCTCAGAGCGAGGCTGCCACACTTATACCTGCCACTTGATTTTCTATAATCATGCGGCCATGTAAAGAAAGAGAGACCAGCCCTTAACTCCCCTGCCCAGCTCTCTCCTGTTTCCTTTAAAAAGAAAATCTATGGTATGAAAATTGCTTTTCTCCTCATTCAGTTAATCTTTTTCGATTTCCTTCTCCCAATGACTCTCTTTTCTTCTCTCCTCTTCCTCCTCTTTCTCTTTCTTCTTTTTCTTCTTCTTTGCTTCCTTTTTCTTGTTTCTTTTCTTTTTCCTCTTTCCTCCTCCTCCTTTCTCTGCTGCTCTTCTCGTCCTCCTCCTTTTTCTCTTTCTCCTCCTCCTCGTTTTCTCCTTCTTTTCTCCGACAACAGCGACTCTGATTCCCTAGGTTGTGTGCTCCATAGAGACAAGGATAATGCCATCTTTGTGCATTGTTTTAGTACCTTGTTTGCACTCATTGGATGTGATGGCATGCATACATCATACATAAGTTCGAGCAGGGTGATTTTCAGGGTCCTTGGAGAAAAGGAGGGTGTCCCCACAGCCTAGTTAATGATCTTTAGGATTCATAGGGCTGTAGTGTTCTTTTCTGCATTTACATGAATAAAAATAAAGCATTGAGTAATATTTAGAAGTTCAAAGCCTGTTCCGTATTTAGTCAATTTACCCTCTCCAGTTTAAGAAGACAGCAAGTAGACCGTGGTATGAAATGGGCTAGATGAATCTCACATACTGGATGCAAGTTAATGTATACTCAGTGGGATTTTAAACTTTAAAGTTTTTTTTTTTTTTAAATAAAAGTAAACTATATTTCAAATTCAAAAAATAAAATAACAGACAAAAGGCAGCTTAACAAGTTATGGAAGCACCAGTCCAAAAAATTTTGTGCAGGCACATTTATTTCATCTAATCCCCAAAACAAACTCAATTGTTCCTCTAGTGTTCAGAAAGATAAACAGATGAGCACAGATTGGTTAGATGACATGATCAAGGTCTCCTTGTTAATGAAGAATGTGAAGAAGAAAAAAAAAATGCTTAATCATATTCATATCTCATAAAACTAAACCCCATATTCCTTTTTACTTTTAACATTGATATAGTGCCTTCTTTGCTTTTGTTACAAAATATTACAACATTATTAACTATAGTCTTTGAGTTACATTGGTTGTATTTTCCCATGTATTACCATATTCTCAACACCTTGTAGTAGAAAAACATTCTTATATTTAGATTATTAACCACAGTCCCCATCTACCACCAAAATCACTATGTTTTACAGTCCCTAGATTATCCTCTAGCTGTCTTTCAATTGACATTAATCCCCTTAGACTACGCTTTTCAGCCACAAGTACATCCATAAATCAGCATTTTGTTACATTCATTATAATGTGCTACCATCAACTCCATCCATTACCACATATTTACAATTGACCTTATTAAACATTCTACATACATTCAGCATCAGCTCCCCCTTTTCAACCCACATTCTGTTTCCTACTAACCTACACTCTATATAGTCCAACTCCATAAGTCTTCTTGTCATGTTTAGTTCACATCAGTGAGACCATACAATATTCACCCTTTTGTGTCTGGCTTATTTCAAGATTTCATAGAAATCATGCATCCAATTAATTTCTTTTGGATATTTTAGCACTTTAGAGCCTGTTTCCCCCAAACATATTAAGTCTTGAATGTGGTAACCAGGATTGTGAATACGTGGTTTCTTGAAGTCTTTTTCATGTCATTAAAGCCTATTGCTTTAGCATTAGTGCTATCATGATGGGGAGAGAAAAATTCAACAAACTCTAATGGGCCTGTGAGATGGGAGGGAGTGGTCTCTAAGAGTGTCATATTTATTAAAATTCTAATGACAATTTACACTGGAGTTCTATCATGGTTCAGGAGGTTCATTTCTCTAAATTCATTCAATTACCACAGATACCTTAGAGATATCTTTCAGCCTCCTTAGACTGGCTAAGTGACATGAAAGCCAGGGATTTTTATTCAAGGCTACTAGTGTCCTTTATTATTGCATCCCTCCACATTTAATCTTTATATGTGACTACTGTGGAGAATACAAGCACACTCCAACTTTACAGTTTAAAAACAAAATCATTTACATTGTCTCATTCAATCATTTCAAAATCCTGTGTGGTTGAGGAAGAGGAAGCAGATGAGTCCTATTTTATAAGAAATAAAATCTTACATTTTTGGAATGAATGTGGAGTATTTGAGTGGTTATACACGCTAGTTTGCATGGGACAAACCCAGATTATGTTGTCCTGATGTAATAAATAGCACCTCCATTTGCTCTCACTATTACCCCAGTTTGGATAATAAATATGTCCCCATCTACCAAAATCAGATCACTTATATCAGACTCTTAGAGTTCATGGGATTTGCTCAATGTCATGTGAGATCTTGTGACAGCAAGAGGTATATGAGGCTAGATTATGACTAATAGCTTGGGCTGCAGATGAATCCAGTTCAAATCCAAGCTATGCGAAGCCCTAGGTGTGTCCTTAAGCCATTTACTGGCACATAGTAAGTGCTATGTCATAATATCTTGCGTTTGCCACTTGACCACATGGCCTCCTCTCATTGGCATTCTCTTTCTTTAACACCTCCTAAGATGACCCAAAGAAACTATCGTTGCTCTTTCACATTTGAGGAGCCCAGTCCTTTTTCTCCCACCCAAATGATTTCTGGCTTCTTGTCATTCTTCTCACAAAACCGAAGATGGTCTTAGTGTCTCCTTCTTCCTTCTATGGGCTGTCAACCTTCATTTCACTTCCCCTACCTCTAATCACTGATCTTAAAGCCACCAGAACTTGACAGCCTTCTGTGTAACCATATCTGGACATGTGATAAGGCCAGGTCCCAGTCTAATGTCCAGATTCATATTGGTAGCCACACATGAAAGCCCAGCTGTTAAACCCAAATTGGAAACTTCCAATAAAGAAAGAGAAGTCCAAGGTGTATTCAGATTAGAAGAATGCAGTAGAACAGAGGTGTAATGTATAAATTACATATCGGCTGCCATCGTATTTAAGATCTACAGCTGTGAGCACTCATTTGCTTCAAGCCTCAGGGATATGCACAGCAAGAAATATAGACACTCCTTTAGAGAAAGGTCTTTTGTGTTCAATTAAGTTAAAGTTTGCATCTTGGCTTTGCTATTTACCATTCTGGAACACTGAGGAAATTTCTTGATTTTCCTAAATCCAACTTTCCTCAATCTTCAGGATGAGTAGAGTAAATAGCATTTGCCCCTCATAATAGATGTGAGAAATTGATGAGGTAATGAATGTAAAGTGTTTGCAATAGTAACGGGCACAGAAGTGCTCAACAGATTTCACCTAATGCTATTGAGAACATGGGGATTGTTCACTCTGCTGTACTTGAGAAGAAGTCATTACCGAAGCCATGGCCAGATGGTTTTAATGAATCTTCTCGTCCTGCGATTGGGGTTCGTGGCTCCTACCCTGAGGTTGGGGGGAGTTCACCATGCGTGTGATGTTTTCAGCCACAGTAGTGATGAGTTGTACCAATAGCATTCATAGGGAGAGGACTTCTAAATTCCTCTGATTCCTTTAGTGTGGTTCTCCTTCTTTCTTTATTTTAAGCATTATATGCTTAAAAAAATATATATATACATACACATTATGATAACATATATATATGACACAGAATTTCCCATTATAACCACTTTCATGTGTGCAATTCACTGAATGTGTACAGGTCATTGATATTGAATTATATCATCACCATCCATTATCAAAATTTTCATAACCCAAGACAGAAACTCTGTGAATCATTAACCTCCCCATTCCCCTCCCTCCATGCCTGCAGCACTGTGCCAGGAAAGTGGAAATTACCACGGCCCATTTAGCCTGCGATTTTGATAGGACAGTGCTTCTCACTGAAATGTGTGTGTGTGTGTGTGTGTGTGTGTATAATTAACCAAAAACATGCAGAAATGTCCATAAAATACAACAGACCCTGAGGCACTTACCACTCAGAGTTAACAGATGTGAACATTTTGCC